>QJPP01007492.1:600000-815902 GCA_003996215.1 Jaltomata sinuosa | reverse complement strand
TTGGAGACCGCCAGGGTCTCCAAAACAAGAGAACTCGATGGAGTACGTGTGTGCGCCAACCTCATGTTGCGCTCCAACTTCCTCTTTTATTTGCTCCGCCGCTAGTCGTAACCACTTCTTCGCTCTTTCCTTGTAGATTCTCTTGCGGTGTTTTCGTTTTCTTGAGCTATTTACATCGCTTTCCGCAACATGCTTCTCTTTTCGCGGCATCCTTCTCACAACAGCTAGTGTCTCGACCAAACACTTCTCCTCAAGGTGCACATCTGCAGGAGCTTCCTCAATAGCATTGATGACCGCGACCACCCTCATGTCACTTGGTTGCTTCATCAATTTGGACACATCGAACTTGACCAATTCATTGTTCAATCGGAAGGTCAGCTCGTTTTTCTCCCTGTCAACCAACACTCTCGCCGTAGCTAACAATGGTCGTCCCAAGATTATGGGAATTTCGAAGTCCACTTCGCAATCCAAAATTACAAAGTCAGCTGGAAAGATAAGCTTACCGATCTTTACTAGCACATCAGACAAGATCCCTACGGGTCGCTTTACCGAACGGTCAGCCATCCTCACTCTCATGGACGTTGGTTTAGGAGCTCCCAAACCCAATTTGTTATACACTGCTAGCGGCATCAAATTTATACTAGCACCAAGGTCACACATAGCTCTCCCGAAGTTGAGCTTCCCGATGGTACATGGAACAGTGAACGCACCTGGATCATCCTTCTTTTCAACTAATGACCTTGAAGAGATAGCGCTGCAGTGATGGAGGTTGTCTTTCGGTTCAAAACTCACCGTCCTCTTCTTTGTAATTAAGTCCTTCATGAACTTGGCATAACCGGGCATTTGTTCCAGCGCTTCCACCAATGGTATGTTTATTGAAATCTCTTTCAACATGTTCATGAAGTTCAGGAACTTACCATCGTCAACTTTCTTTTTCAAACGCTGTGGGAACGGAGGTGGTGGTCGAGGCATCATAGTTGGAAGCTTTTCAGCTTCCTTGCGTTTCTCCGCGGGCTTTGGAGTTTCCTCCTCTACCGCCTCTTCATCATCCGCAGTATCACCTTGAGTCTGAATTACCGGGTGTGATTCCGGTAACATTTTTCCGCTTCTTGTGGTGATCGCCATACAGCTTGCATCATTCTTCGGATGAGTGGTGTCGCTCGGCAAAGTACCTATTTTCCTTGGGTTTAGAGATGCCGAGATGTGACCCACTTGCTGCTCTAGTTGCTTGATCGCGGTTGAGTGTGACTCCACTACCAGACTCAATGTTGATAGCTCATTCCGCATTGCCTTTACCCCAGAGTCAGTCGATTCCACCTTAAGCAACATCTTTGCCATCATGTTCTCAAGTTTGGACGTCTCAGCCTCGCTGCCAGCTTTATCCCGATTACCAGGTGGTATATACAACCCACCTCTATCGGTGTTGTTCCTCCAGTTTCCTTGGTCGCGCTCTTTGTAACCACTTTTCTCATAGTGGTTGTCTCGCTGATAATTCCGACCTTGGTTTCCCTGGCCATTGGCTAGGAAACCCCCCAAGTAATTGGCCTCCTCGGTCTCCATACCTTGGGAACCCACAGCTTGTACCTTCTCTAAGCTTCCTGACGTCAAGTGCCTTGTCAGGAGATCTAACTGCGTTTTCAGGTGTGCCATGTCTTGGTCGCGCTCCTCCTCTTTTCTACGCTGCTCTGCTGACATCCCAACGGTATAGGTGCTAGCTGCAACCTCTGAATCTCGTGTATGCCAAGCCCTGTTAGTTCTGGTGAGCCTGTCCAAAGTAGTTGTGGCCTCAACAAAGGTGAGACCCATGAATGCACCACCTGCTACGTTGTCTAACGTCGGCTTGGTAGCCGAATTCAGTGCCCGGTAGAACGTTTGCATCAAGAAGTTATCGGTCAACTGATGGTTCGGGCATTGGGTTATCTTCTTTTTGAATCGCAACCAAGTCTCGTGCAGTGCTTCGTGCGGTTGCTGCCTGAAGTTGCCAATCTCGTCCCTCAACTGTATCATCCGAGAGGGAGGAAAGAACCTTTCTAGGAAAGCTCCTCTCAACTCTCCCAACGTTGCAATAGAGTCGGGGGTCAGCTCAGTCAACCACAATGCTGCCTCATCAGACAGAGACAATGGAAACAACCTGAGCCTGATCGCTGTCTGACTCACGCCCGGCAGCTCAAACGATTTGCAGATCCCCACGAAATTCATTAAGTGCTGGTTTGGATCATCACCAGCAACACCGCGGAACACTCCTCTCAAGTTCAACAGTTGGATCATCGTGCTAGTGATGTTGAACTTGGCTCCGGGCGGTAGCGGTGGAACAATAATGGCGCCAGTAGCGCCAGCTCCATCTAAATCGAGATCCTCATCATTCCGTACCACATCATCCTGCAGACCACCAGCATTCAAATTTTGTTGGGCCTGCAGTTCTGCAGCGATCCTTGCTGCGTCTAATTGTGCGGCCATATTCCGCCTCAATGTTCTCGCACGTTCGGGGTCGTAAGGTAAAATTTGTTCCCCCGAACCTCGGGTACTTGGCATGCACAACCTGTACCCTGTCCAAAAACAAAAACAACAAACAAAAATAAAAGCAGGAAATTATGACTAAAAGTCAACTAAACACACCAGACTTAATCAAAAACCGTATTCCCCGGCAACGGCGCCACTTTTTGATAACGCTCAAACTACACTTCTAATTAAAGAAGCGTAAGCGATCGTTGTCAAGTAAAGAACCCAACAAAGGTTGGGGTCGAATCCCACAGAGAATATGGTGAAGATTTAGCCTTTAGTGAAGTATGTGACTAGTCGTCAATCGTTTCCAGTAAATAAAGGGGGGGGTTTGTAATCAACGTGAACAAAAGCAACAATTATGTAAGAGAAATAATCAATAGGAGAGAATGAACTAGGGACGTGTTCACCATGGCTTTTGTAACAATGTCGATCCTAGGCTTAATCGGGTTCTTTCTATATGCGTGTCACGATGTGATTGCGTCAATTGTATCGTCTAAACGTCTCTCGACCAAATAAACAAATTTTCTTTTCTATTCTCTCGACCTCGAAAAGATGTGCTTTTTAGCTTTCAATCCTAACATCAAGTAGTTTAATCCAGTTACGGCATTAATCATTAGACGAGAGTTAGTAGTCTCGAATCCTTGTTGTTAATCAAGTTTTCCCGGTTTTAATCCCTTTACTCAAGCAAATTAAACCTAGGCATGTTCTAATGTTTGCAACCACTAGAAAACGTGACATAAAGTATGATTAACAACGTGACAATACATATATCGAACCCAACGCTACCCGAAATCTATATTGCTACGTTTGCCATGGCTCCCACAACCCTAGTTGCGGGAGTTTTAGTTACTCATGCTCGAAGAAGAAAAGAAGTAATTCATTATAAAGGAAAGAAGAGTCTTACAATATGATGAAAATACTCTTCAATAATCCAAGAACAAGAACAACCAAGAACTCAAGAACACGAATTCAAGAATCCGAAAACGTGTTGTTGCTCTCAAAAAATGACTAAAAACTATTCTAAAACTATTGGGTGAATTCTAATTAACATAAACCTAACATAGGGTATTTATAGGAGTAGTAGAAACCAAATCCAAAACGGGCTAGGAATCCCCAAAACGCGGGTCGCCGACTTAAGCTACTGCCTTAGCGTGACGGTCAGGCTGACGGACCGTCACTGCCTTGACGGACCGTCGCCTGGACCGTCAGCCTTAGGCAGTGGCACTGCCCCTTTGCTGCCTTGGTGTGATGGTCACTTGTGACGGACCGTCACATGTGTGACGGGCCGTCACTCAGGCCGTCACACTTAGGCAGATTGCTCTTTTTTGCGTATTTCCGTCCGTTTCCGTGTTTGTTTCCATTTCCTACAAATACAACATAAAAACATCAAAAACAACAACGGTTGCTTGAAAACGTACGATTGTTCTTAGTAAAAAGGAGTCGAAAGTGACGTAAATTAGCGTCACATCATGAGGGTCCAGGTGCATCTAAGTAATAAGTTGGATCTTCTTCATGAGTGATTCCCCCTAACTCCTGCACTTCTCCTTGTTCTTCATTTGGGGAGCCATCTCTGAGGGGCTCTTGTTCATGCTCATCTTCTGAGTCATCAACTAGTCCAATCCTGGTGTCATTATCACAGGACTTACTTTCACAATCTTCTTCATCAAAGATGACATGGATACTCTCTTCCACACAGCTTGTTCTTTTATTGAATACTTTGTAAGCTTTACTTTGTGAAGAGTATCCTAGGAATATGCCCTCATCACTTTTGGCATCAAATTTTTCTAGAGCATCCTTTCTATTGTTGTGAACATAACATTTACAGCCAAAAGGTCTTAGGTAGGTTAGGTTTGGCTTTCTCCCCTTGAACAGTTCATATGGTGTCTTGTCCAACAGAGCCCTAATCATGCATTTATTCAGTAAGTAACAAGTTGTGTTTACTACCTCAGCCCAGAAGCTCTTTGGAAGACCACTGGCAATTAACATAGTCTTTTCCATGTCTTCAAGAGATCTGTTCTTCCTTTCGACCACTCTATTTTGCTGAGGAGTTCTTGGTGCAGAGAAATTGTGATCAATTCCATTTTCGCACAAAAGGTCAGGAATTTTGAATTTTCAAACTCAGTGCCATGATCGGACCTTATTATTGACACATCAGTGCTCAACTTCTTTTGTACACATTTGACAAAAAATTTGAATACTTCAAAGGTTTCATCCTTGGAGCTCAAAAAGAGTGTCCAGGTAAACCTGGAGTAGTCATCCACTATCACAAACTCATATCTCTTTCCACCTCTGCTGAGAAACCTCATAGATCCACACAAATCCATGTGTAGTAGTTGAAGAGGTTTAGTAGTGCTAACCGTCTGTTTAGGTTTGAAGGAAGATCTCACATATTTTCCCTTGGCACAGGCACCACACACAATGGATTCATCTAGTTTGTTCTTTGGCAACCCTAGTACCAGTCCTTTTGACACCAGCTTGTTGATAGTTGAGAAACTTGCATGTCCCATTCATTTGTGCCATAGGAGTGAACTGCTTGAAATGGCACTCAGGCAGGTTAGCTCATACTCTAGAGGATCCATGATGTCAGCTTTGTACAGATTCTTGTGTCTTCTTCCCTTTAGTAATAAATTACCATTTGTCACCTTTGTCACAGAGCAGTCAACAGCAGTAAACAACACATTATTTCCTTTGTCACACATTTGAGAGATGCTCAGTAGATTGTGTTTCAGTCCATGCACATAGTACACATTTTCTATTGCATGAGAGTCAGACCTTCCTACCTTTCCTATGCCAACAATCTCACCAGTTTTTCCATTACCAAAGGCCACAATTCCACCTTGAAAGTCTGAGAGTGATAAGAAATTATCTATGTTTCCAGTCATGTTTCTAGAACAGGCACTGTCAAGGTACCAAGGCTTGTTCTTCCTGGTCTTTTCTTGCTCAATATCACCATCTTGGCCTCTCATGAGAGCAAGTGTTGATTCTGCTAACTCTTCTCTTTCATAATCCTTTTCAGAGTCACTTATGGATATTAGTGACAAATTGTGGGAATCCTCATCATCAGACTCATCATTCTTGTGATCTATCATACGGCTAAATCCTTTTGAACAGCTATGTCGGCTTCTTGTGAGGTCATCCTTCTATGGTATGGAAGTGTCAGATCCTTGCTCTGATGTCTGGGCTTTTCTATTGATGTCTTCTCACGTTCCATAGCCCATAGAGGGCAGAATCTAATAAAGTGACCAGGACTTCCACACTTGTGGCACAACAGAGCATTATTTTCTTCAGTTTGAGGGGTTCTTTTCTGAAGGTTTTGCCCTTTACTAAACATCCTTTGAAACCTCCTGGTAACCAAAGCTAGATTTTCTTCCTCAAAGTTTGCAACCTCAGTGGTTTTAAGGGACAGGGATGTATCCTTCCTTTTAGTTCCAGTAACCCTCTCCTGGTTCTTCTTTAGTTCATAGGTTATCAAGTTTCCAATGAGTTCATCCATAGCCAAAGTTTCCAGATTTCTAGCTTCAATGATTGCTTCTACTTTACTCTCCCAAGATTCTGGCAATACACTAGAAGCTTTCTGACAACTTTTCATGTGGGAATGTTCTCTCCTAGGGAGTAGATTTCATTTAGTATGGCTATAAACCTGGTGTGCATGTCCTGGATGGTCTCTGCTTCCTTCATCTTGAAGAGCTCATACTGTCTGTTTAGATTATCAATCTTAGCCTTCTTCACATCAATAGTGCCTTCATGAGCAGTTTGAAGTGTGTCACATATTTGCTTAGCGTCTTGACAGGAGGATATTCTATTATATTCATCAGGTCCGATCCCACAGATAAGGATCTTCCTAGCTTTGGTATTATTCTGAATAGCAATTTTGTCGGTAGCATTCCATTCCTTCCTGTCTCTTGGGACAGGTTCCTTTTCTTCCTCTGCTTCCTTCATAGGGATAGTGGGGCTATCCAGAATAACATTCCACAGGTCAGCTCTTTCTCCATGAGATGGTCCATCATTCTATTTTTCCACCAGTCATAGTATTTGCCATTGAACAATGGTGGTCTTGTTTGAAAAGAGCCTTCCTGAGCAGTTGGAGGGCAGCCATTGGATCCTTTTCAGGTGTTAACCTTTAACGAAAAGACATTGCTCTGATACTAATTTTGAAAAAAGTTGGTGCCCACTACTTAACTCAGGGACCAGGCCCTTAGCACAGTTCCACTTAAAGCAGTAAGTAAATTAACACACAATTTTTACGTGAAAAACTCCCTAACTCCAGGAGAAAAAAACCACGAGCTCACTTCCACTAACTCTTCAAGTTTTATAATTACAACTCAATAATCAAAGGAACTAACTCGTACCTAACTCAAACAATAAACTCTTATTGTTTCAACTCACTCAAACTCACTCTCTCCAAGAAGCCAAACCCACTTCTTGTTACAACTTCTCACAAACTCTCTTTCAAGAAGCCAAACCCACTTTTTGCTACACCTCTCACAAACTCTCTCAAGAAGCCAAGACCACTTCTTGTTACAAGCCACACAACACACACTATTTGTCCTAACAATCACACAAAATTGAACTAGAAACAATTTTCTCTTTGTGTCTTCGTTTGAATAGCTTGCTTGAGATCTCTATTGCTTGAGGATACTCTTTTTCAGCTTCGTGCAATAGGTGATTGAATTCTTCATAACTCCAATGCTTTTATAAAGGTCTCAAGCTCTCTCCTCTTCTTGAAAGGAAAAGACAATCCTTTCCTTGTAGGAGTTGGTCGCCGCCTGGAACGTCTCCTTGTTGGACTTGGACGCGCCTTCTTTCTTTGTTTCTTCATACGTTTTGTTTTCTCCTTTGAATAGAATGCTTCTTTTATAGTTTGTTTCCATAAATATCTTTTTATCAAAAATAGGTTTTGCCTCATTATCAAAACTTGTTTGACAAGGTTCTTCAGTAACACTCATATATTCAAATCAAATACTACGATTGTTGCGATTTTTGGTTCTGATTATTATTTTCTGCGACTCAAATTTTATTGTCTATGCTCGGCTCAAGAAAAGAATCAAAAGAACCATTCGGGAAAAATTCTAGTACTCTTCAACAATTCAATATCCAAGTTTCATTGCTTCAAAAAGAAAATACAATATAAAGTCTAACTATCACCCACACTGATAGTAAGTATTTTGCTAAAAACTGATAACATTTAAATTTATCAGCTAATTAATATTTCATGCATATTAGACATGTCTAATTAATTTCCATTTGTAAGTCCTTGAATAGCCACAAGCCTTTGCAAAAAATTGTTGAAGTCTTCATCTCTACTCAGCATACTTATCCTAACACTTGTTGGATCACTCCCAAATTTTCTTCCACTCCTTGTTTGAATCTTGTGTTCTTTGAGAAGCTTCTCACAATCCTCCTCTTCACTTCCTTTGCACATTAGCCATGCAAATGCTGTTCCCAAAAAAATAAAATTACGTACCATAAGTAACATCGGAACTTGTGATCTTAAACATGACATGATACTTTTCTGGCGACTAAAATGAATAGTTTTTACGTTCTTTATTAGACGAACTAAAAAGAAAAAAAGGAATACTATTTTTACCAGGGTGTGCTTCACAGAAGGCTCCTGTGAAGAGGCAATACTGAAGAGGGTATTTCTGGAGGACAAAAAGGTCATTGGCCTTAACAACTTGTCTTAACCTCTCCCATCTGTCAGTCATAAGAGACTGACTATATTCAAAGAAATTTTCCAATGTGGGATCCAAACAGCTGTCAGAGATTACTCCAAGAATCTTAGCAGCTCTGAGTTGAGCTTCCTTTGATACACCAATTGTGCTAATCTCCATGAACTTTGTCATCTTTCTTGCAACCTCTTTGTCCCTAACAAGTGCCCAACTGCATGCAAACCAAATTAAACGACACCATCTTAGTAAGAAATTGAAATTTGTACACTTCTCAAAGTTTGTATTTCAAGGGGAACAATAATAAAATTGTCTCCATATTATCTATAAGTTTGAGCCGTAGAATCAGGCACTGATACTTATGTCAGTGTAAGCTGCCTACAATCACCCCTCAATTTGGATAGAAGTGTTGAAGCTAAAAATAGTAGTTGATGTACATGATAAACAAAACGTATAATTAATGTTTGCAAAACTTACCCAATTCTGGAACCAGCATGGCCAGTGCATTTGGAAACAGTGAAGAGCATAACATCATAGTTGGCAGGTGAGGTAATAGCAGTGTACTGTGGCCAATAATAGGCTAAATCATGGATTAATACCCCTTCATCTCCATTAACTACAGGCTCTCTAATAACTCCATCAGGGTT
This sequence comes from Jaltomata sinuosa, assembly GCA_003996215.1. Classification (NCBI taxonomy): domain Eukaryota; kingdom Viridiplantae; phylum Streptophyta; class Magnoliopsida; order Solanales; family Solanaceae; genus Jaltomata; species Jaltomata sinuosa. Next base: position 807,087 of record QJPP01007492.1, on the reverse strand, counting down.
ATTTGGAGATGTTATGAACTCAATATAGGGTCCATTTTTCTCAAAATTTCTTGCATCTCCTGCCCATTTGTGTAGTCCTGACCTCACAAAATCAGTCACTTCTGGATATGACTGCAACAACACAATTATTGTTAGTAATTAATCAAGAAATCTCACTTTTAAATTAGACTAAACAAGTCACATGATTCATGTTGCACTCGGGGGTATGGTCTAGTGGTTAATGAAGTGAGTTGAAAACAACGAGATCTCAAGTTCAAATTCCAACGATAAAGGAAAAAACATTATGATTTCTTTCCATTTTTCCAAATCTTAGTGGGGATCTGAGGCAAGCTAACTCAGACACTACAATTATAAGGAAAATAATTATGATTCATGTTATAATTAATGTATCTGACATATACCAAGAACCATGTGATTATTATTAATTAATATAAAAGAACAAGCACTAATATAATACTATAAACATGTATGTTTTGCAAATCTTTGCATGAACCATGTTCCTATATGTTTCTTTAGGATACGTCGTAAGTAACCAACATTGTTTCAGCAAGAGACATGGTATGCCAACATAAGTTAAGCATTATTAAACTCCTTGTTTCGTTGACTTTTAAAAGGTTAATTAGAGATTGATCAATATTATTACACATGTTAAAAATAATATACTAAAGTCAAAAGAGATCATTAAAACAAAAATATATATCAAATTATTTTTGAAAGGCTCAAGGCGTTTTAATAAAATTTAGTTTTAGGCCACTAATTTTATTGAGTTATATATATATAAAGAAATGAAATGCATACCGAATAAAAAGGCGCAGCTGAAACAACACTGATTGGCTCAGGTTGATCGGTGGGAGAAAGAGCATAGAGTGCAGCCTGAATAAGCTGGCTGGATCCAGTCCCAACAACAATAAAATGATCATCTGCAACAGCATTTCCAACCACATTGTGCAGCCTCTTGATTTCTTCCTCTAGTTTCGACTCCAAGAACCAGCAAAGGCTCTTACCATTAGCAAAATAGCTCAACGAATCGTAACCAGTGAACGTTATGTCACACTTGTTTCCCATTTTTCTCCAGTATAACTCGTACATTACTGGATCACCACTATACATATACACACAAAAATAATGAAATTCCAATTCAGTAAGAATTTGAGCGCATCTACACAAATTGCATCGTGAGGAGGGGGAGGATTGACCAAGACCACACGCCTATAACCTATATGGAACATTCTAACAAAAAAATGAATTAAAATAGTAGTAAAAGAATACTCACTGATCCAGATTGATGATATTGATGAAAGTGTCCCCATTGCTATTTTCTGCACAAGGGACTGAAGAACATTTCTTGATAAGGCAACCTTCTGTTCCACACATCTTTTGTAACAAAGCTTAAATCAATCAAAAATAAGAATTAATGTATGTATTGGTGGTATTTCAGGTCTTGTATGTTCTTCTCTATATATAGGGAAGGAGACAAAGCCTAATGCCACAAATTAAATCATTTTTTAATTAATAAACAGATTCTCTTATTAATTGCACTTGTCAATCTACACAAAAGCCTCTTTAATTAATTGGATTAGAATTTTTAAATGGGATTCTTCTAATAATTGCAATTATATCTTTTGTAATCTTGACTTTTTCCCCGCATTTTATCTGTTAATGTGAATGGTCAAACAAAGACTAAATGCAGATTGAATGGAATATTTTTCTGGTAATAAGGATGATAAATCTTTTCTTATATAGAAAGAAAAAATATATTTGTGACATATATGGGAAATGGCCGATCTAAAATTTTGATTCGTGGGTGTTTCACTATAACAACAATAATAATATATTCATTGTAATTCCACAAATAACATCTGAGGGTAATTAAAATATATTGTTTAAGTGCTTCATCATCCTTTAACATAAAGTTACTACAATAAAAAAGCATAAGTGTAGAACTATTTTTTTAACTTTAAAGTGAGGAGATTTCACAAGTTATAATTAATATTCTGGTTAGATTGGGTCTTCATAAATTATTTTATTTACGTAGATGAGTAAAATAAAATATTTCAAATAAAGAATTTAAATTATATTAAATTAACCTTCAATTTAAGAATATTAAAATGAAACAGAAAGGGAAAAGGGAAAATTACTTCGCAGGTTTGTTCTGCTGTGGAGAAATCGTAAGTTTAATTTGTTTTACAAAGTGAAAAGGGAAAGGGAAAAATTGTTTATACCCTCAATTTCTAAAACTAGTAAAATCACTCAACTTGACTAATTTACCTTGAACACAAAATCAAAATTTGATGTAAAAGAGTAATATTTCAAAATAGATAGTCACGTAATGTCATAAATTATTAGATCTGCTATACGAGCTACTACATACTATTACAAATATTTTTTTACTTTATTTGAATTTTTTGAAGATGAAGTTGAATAGGTTATAGTTTTTGCAAATAATATTTGGTTGTTTGATGTACTTTTCCTAAGAAAACATGAAATATAATTTAAATAGTGTTTTTCTTAAAAAGCTAAAAAAATTTAGGGTAAATTTTATTTTTAAAAAAGGGTATCCCTATACATTTATATAAGAAGCTGCTTTCACGACTTGATATGGAGTTGAATATGCTTATAGTTTTTACAAATAATAGTTGATTGTTTGAATGTATGTTTCCTAAAAAAAACATGAAATATAATTTAAATTGAATTTTTTTTTTATAAAAAAAAAGTTAGGGTAATTTTTTTTTAAAAAAAGGGCAACCCCGTACATTTCTGTAAGAAGCGATTTTCACGACTTGAACTCGTAACCTCCTGGTCACAAGGCAACAACTTTACTAATTACTTCAAGGCTCCACTTTCTTTAGAGTAAATTTGAAAAAGAAAAATAAATTTAAAAAATAAAAATATAGTAAAAAATGGAAAAAATTTGGGTGTTTTTCAAATTTTAAATACAATAAACGCTAACTTTTAAATAATTTTTTTAAAAAAGTTTCACACTCATAGTATTAGATTTTTCTTTTCTCCTATATAATAATAGTAGCATTTTTATTCCTCAATTATATATAAGTCTATAACATATTTCGTGTAATCCTATAAAGTAAAGTTTGAGAAAGATGAATGCATACGAATTTTATCTAAGGTAAAATTTATTTCTGATAAACCCGTGACTCAACAAAAGAATCAAAAGAACCATTCAGGAAAATACTCTAGTACTCTTCAAGAAATTAGGCTTGCTTTTATAATATTCTCAATGCACATTTAATATCCTCCGACTAAGGTGAGTGCTTGAAAATTTTGTCCGCACCCATAGTTTTAGTTTTTCCTTTTCTCCTATATAATAATACTCCCTTCATTTTAATTTGTTTGACCTATTTTGACTTGACACGAAATTTAAGAAAATAAAAAAAAAACTTTTAAATCTTGTGGTTAAAAATTAAAGATATGTCAAATGAACCAAAATGTCTTTTGATCTTGTGGTCTTAATCATGCCACGTGGAAAATTGAAATTGAAGAGTTGCTAAAAAAAGAAATAAACATTTTTTTTGAAACATACCAAAAAGAAAAGTAGGCCAAACAAATCGAAACAGAGGGAGTAATATTTTAATTCTTCAATTATAAATAAAATTTAGTTTTAATTCTTTATAATATTTGACTAAACACATTTAATTTTAAATTAGTTACATTACTTAATATCAATGTGTTATGTTGAGTTTGTAGTGTTACTCCTTATCTGATAGTAATACAGTTTTAAGAACAATCCAAATATAACATACTTCTTACATAAACTGATAAAAAATTAAAACACACATTTGAATTAATTGAAGATCAAATGTGTCTCATCGGATATCACAACAATCCAAAGAACCAACAACAACAATAACATATATATCTAGTGTAGTCTCACAAAATGGAATTTGAGAAGAGTAGAGTGTACGCAGATTTTATCTCTATCTCAAAAATAAATAAAAAAAACTATTTTTGATAGACTCTCGGTGTATACAACGAAATTTTATTGAATATAAATCCGTGAAAAATTTGGATTTATATTAAACTCAAAATATATTAGTCTAAATAAATATTGTGGATTAATATAAGGATAACTTAAGTTTCATTATTACAAATCGTAGCTATTTTTAGTTGAAAACAAGCGCACAAATTGTATATGGCTCTCAAATACATATATGTGATAAAACAGAAATTCTAAAATTTCAGTTACCAAATATTTTTAAAAACGGAAAACTCCACAAATCATGAGATTCTTACTCTTCTAAATATTCTCTCTTCATTGGCTCTCAAATACGTATATGTGATAAAACAGAAATTTCAAAATTTCAGTTACCAAATATTTTTAAAAATGGAAAACTCCACAAATCATGGGATTCTTACTCTTCCAAATATTCTCTCTTCATATTGACTAAGCACATACATTTTAAAATAAATATTATATACTAATATATATAATGTCATATACAAAATGAATCTTATAAGTTTAAATCTCATATACATTTGAATCTCACATACAAATGTATATCCAAAGCCAAAGCATTCCAAGTGCATAAACTGAAATTGTATATAGCAGTTTGGGATTCAATTAAGTTAACTAAGCACACGCATTTAAAAATAAATATTATATACAAAACTCAAATTGAGATTCAATTATACTTCTGGGTATATGCGTTTTAGTTTATATACATTTGAATCTCATATACAAATGTATAACCAAAATCAAAGCAATTTCAGTTACCAAAATATATTTTTAAAAACGGAAAACTCCACAAATCATGGGATTCTTACTCTTCCAAATATTCTCTCTTCATTATTGACTAAGCACCCAAAATATTTTTAAAAATGGAAAACTCCACAAATCATGAGATTCTTACTCTTCCAAATATTTTTTTTTCATTATTGACTAAGCACATACATTTCAAAATAAATATTATATACTGATATACTGATATATATATAATGTCATATACAAATTAATCTCATAAGTTTAAATCTCATATACATTTGAATCTCACATACAAATATATATCCAAAGCCAAAGCATTCCTAAGCACATACATTTCAAAATAAATATTATATACAAAATTTAAATTGAGATTCAATTATACTTTTGGGTGTATACGTTTTAGTTGGTATATATTTATATACATTTGAATCTCATATTCAAATGTATAACCAAAACCAAAGCATTCCAATTGCATAAATTTGAATTGTATATATCAGTTTGAGATTCAACTTAACTATGGATATACGTTTCAAAATGAATATACTGATAGGTATGAATCTCATATACAAAACTCAAAACTGAGATTCAACTATACGTATATACATATACAGACATCACCAAATTACAATCAGTGTGATTCCAAAATAAACATGAAGATAGATAAACTGGAGTGTACATCTGAATCATCGATATCTTCATCCTCGACTCCGGCATGAGTATCTTTGTCAACAATATCTTTTGGGTCATCGATATCTTCGTCCTCGTGTAATTCTCTTAGATGAAGTATTATCCGTCATTTCTTCACGACAATTGATAATTGATAATACTAAATAATGATGAAGTTGAAGAAATTATGAGAAATATGATTGAATAATCAACGAAAATTCTAAAAAATACAAAATATAATGAAACCCTTCAAAAAGTATTTTTGGAGAATTGAAGCAAAATCTACACTAAAGCGCCATTGTAGTTACCTTATTTTGAGGGATTCTGATTTGGAGAGTGAATCGTGGATGAAATCCTGAGAAGATCGTGTGTTATGTGGGTGGAGCGTGAATTTCGCCAAAAAATGGGTGAGAGAAAGTTTGAGAATAGGTAATAATCATTTTTCCCCCAAATGTATATGTTGCCCAAAATAATAGCTACTTGTGCTAAACTATACCTATAAAATGTAATTATGTGAAAGTTAACTCATGTCCCGTAATTAAGCACTTCAATGTTCTATCCCCCGTAATGTTTCCTTAATATAATTGGATCAATAATTAAGTCCAATAAATATAGATTTAATTAAAGTCCAATTCTTATTGGGCTACAAATAATGAGCCCACTTTGCCAAGCCCAAGTTATCATCTTATTTTAGAGGTCCAATTTGGTGCCACATGTTAAATGACGTGGCATGCCAAGTCAAGTGAAAGAGCCAATAGAATCATGCCATGTGTCAAAATGATGCAGCATTCCAAGACAAATTAAAGACCAATGGAAACATGCCACGTGTACAAGTGACATGTTCTGGCCAATCAAATATGGCCACATCACTTCAATCTGATTGGCCAAAAAGAGTTGGTACTTACCATAATTCTTCCCTCCTACAACTATAAATAGGTGTCCTCCATAATTTAGAAAAGAAACCTGAATTCTAACAAGAAGCAAGAGAGAGCTCGTGGATCAAACACAATAAATTTCTCTACAAGTTATTCAAGAATTCAACATTCAAGTTCAACTACAACTCAAGATCAAGACCAACAGTTCAAGATCAAGCTCAAAAGCCCTTGAAATTTAAGCACAAGTCAAGATCAAACTCATAAAATTCATAAGTCAAGATTCATTCCATCAAATTCAAGATCAAGCTCAACGACCCTAGAATTTACATACTTGAAAAGACGAATCAGAGGATTAATAGAGATTGTAACACTCTTATATTCAAATCAAATAATACAATTATTGTGATATTTTCAGTTCTGATTATTATTTTTTGTGACTCAAATTTTATTGTCTACAAGTTCTGGCACGCCCAGTGGAACAATCTCTACCTCTCATCTCAACTTTTCAATCATCAAAGTTCAAGAACATCCAAATGGCTTTCGAGAAGATCAACTCCAAATCAACTTCCTCCAAGGCTATTGACTCCAAGTTCTCTGCTGAAGTGGAAAGCATCCTCGGTGTTACCTTTGAAAGTTTTGAACCAGTTACGAGAAGCAAGGCAAGCATGATGGGACAACAGGCACTCCAAGGGCCATCTTCAGCAACTGCAGTCTTTGGATCTTCATCTTCAAAAGGAGAAAGATCATCCACCGAGGCATCAGAAGGGGGAAGCAATCTTGCTGAAAGGATTAAGAAGACTCTGGCTCAACTTGATCTCTCTGGATCTAAGAACTCTGCCACAAAGAAAGATGATGACTCAACTAGTGGATCCTCTCCCCATGGTGTGAGCATACCAAATATCAACTTAGGCGACAAACCATTCTACTCTCCAACAACTCCAATAATCATGCAAGCGATTGTGACTGATACTTCATCAATAGAGGAGAAACTTGCAAGCTTGACAAAGATGATCGAAGGATTGACCAAGCATGTGCACAATCAGGAGTCTTGAATTGACAAGTTGATGGACAAGATGGATGGATTGATGGATGCAGAGTCTAGTCATGCACCTGGGAAGGCTCCTGAAGTTCAAGAGATTGAAACTCTTGCGAAACAAACACCACCAACTAAGGAACTTCTAGTTTCTTCTGAAGGGATAATACCACTCGATCGATTGAAGGAGTTCATCGAAGGGACCATCAAGGACAAGTATGAATTTTTCTACCAAGTCTTCCCTTATGTATGCCAATCCATACACTGTAAGAATTGACAGCTTCAAGATGCCTCCTGGTTATCAGCCTCCCAAATTTCAACAATTCAAGGAAAAAAGAAACCCAAAGCAACATGTTGCATACTTTGTTGAAACTTGTAACAATACCAAAACCTACGAAGACTATCTGGTCAAGCAGTTTGTCCGCTCCTTACAAGGAAATGCCTTTTATTGGTACATGAATCTCGAGCCTAACTTGATAGATAGTTGGGAGCAACTGGAGCATGAGTTCCTCAACTGCTTTTATAGCACAAGGCGTACAGTGAGCATGGTGAAACTCACAAACACTCGTCAAAAGAAGAATGAACCAGTTATCGATTTTATCAATCGGTGGAGGAATACGAGCCTAAATTGCAAAGATAGGCTCAGTGAAGCATCTGGAATAGAAATGTGCGACAAAGGAATGCACTAGGAGATTCTCTACATCTTATAAGGGAAGACAAAGACCTTTGAAGAGCTAGCTACTGTACGAAGATGAACATGTCCTCTACCAAAAAAGATGTGGTGCTTGTTCATGATCCCCCACAAAGGAAAGAGTAAATCAAAACCCCAGAGATGGAGCAAGTTTGTCCCCAAAAGTGACAACAAGGAATCCATGAATGTCAACATATCTCCTATGAAGTTCACCACAAAGGTGAGAAAGAAGCAAATTATGAAGACAACTTCTTCTCAAGCACATCCAAATCAGAAGTTGACTTTGAAGGAGATTCAAGAAAGGGAATACCCCTTTCTTGATTCTGATGTTCTAGAAATTTTTGATGAACTTATTGATCTAAAGCTCATCGATCTACCAGAGATGAAGTGGCCCAATAAAGCTGGAAGAACTGATGACCCAAACTATTGCATGTATCATATGCTTGTAGGTCATCCTCTGGAGAAATGTTTCGTCTTCAAGGAGAAAATCATGCAGCTAGCCAACGAGAAAAAGATTGTTCTTGACAATGAGAATGCCAGTTCTCATCAAGTCTCCATCACATTTGGCTCGCTTGATATGGTCTGAATATGCAGCTTAGAAGAGCATGAAGAAGAACCACTGAAGCAGGATAAACCTCAAATCGATAGAGACGATGATGAAGGTTGGATTCTGGTGACTAGGTGAAGTCACAATAAGAAAAGTTCATGAAAAGAGTCATCTGAGCAACCAACTATAAGGAGGATGTTAAACAGACCAAAGAAGCCAAAAAGAGTTAAGCGTCCAAAGAAGGAAACAATGGAGGTGCATCACCACCAGAAACCACGACGTCCAATGACTTTGGAGGAATTCTTACCAAGTTGGGTCCAAGACAATATAGAGGCATCATGTTTTAATATTGACAAAGAAGAAGTAAAAGGTGAAAGTCCATCGATGGTGCCTCCTTCATCTTCTAAAGAGCCTACTGAACTTCCTATCCAAGAAGTACATACATGTGATACAAAAATCACATTCACAGATGATGATCTTCTACTTGGTGAAACATAACACAACCGTCCTTTATATATGGTAGGTCATATTCTAGAGAAGAGGATAAATAGAACCTTGATAGATGAGGGATCTGGAGTCAATATTCTTCTTATTTGCACAATGAAGGAGCTTGGCATCATGACTGAAGAACTCACTGAAAGTCATTTGATGATCCAAGGATTCAATCAAGGTGGTCAAAGAGCCATAGGTTCTATCAGTTTAGATATCCATATGGGAGATTTAAAATCGAGTGCGTGGATGCATGTGATCGATGCAAAGACTTCATAAAACATATTTCTTGGCAGGCCTTGGGTGCATGAGAACAAAATTGTCGCAGCCTTCTACTATCAATGTTTGAAGTATATCGAAGGTGGAATTGAAAGGAAGATAACTGCTGGCGATAAGCCATTCACTGAAGTTGAGTTGAACTTTCTTGATGTAAAGTTCTACTTGAAGAGTCACATTGTGGAGGATGCAAAAATTGATGATGTTAAATCAACTAAGTGTGATGAGCTTACAATAAAAAAAGATGATGTATTTGTGGGAAAAGTCAAAGTTGGTGGTAACAAACCTCACTGCATTCCGAGTAAATGAAACATTATGGCCTCAAAGAAGAAGGCAACTCCTGTGCTTTGCTATGTTTCGAAGGTGATGAAAGAAGAAGGTCAATCATCTGACGTCTAAGAAAGTGCACTAAAGGGAATAACTCTTCCTATCAAACGGATTAAGGTGATAAACTTATCCTCAAAGTTTCTTGGAGAGTTCATGGCTCAAAGTCCACCACAAGATATGACACTCTCTACAGAGCATACAAGTAAAGTTTTTGATCCAAATGCTTATAGGTTATTCGTGAAGGCTGGATATAACCCCAATGAAATATCAAAATTGGGGAAACTCCCATCAGAAGCTACTACTATGCAATCACGTGAAGGCTTAGGGTATAAGCAACCACTCCCACTTTGCATCTCCATAAGAAGGGCAAGTAACAACCACATCACTATGGAAGATGAGTCTGTTACTTCCAACAAAAGACCTTCAATATTTGATAAACTTGGAAAATAAACCCCAACAACTTATGTGTTCGAAAGGTTAGGTCCATTGAAGAAAAATAACAAGCACTGGAGAGACTGTCAACGCTTGATAACGCCTGCTTCACCTAGAGTCCAAAAGGATTTCCAAAGTTTGATCCCTTCTAGAATGAGGTGACAAATGAAACTTATGGTTTTATGTGAGGAGACACTAAAAGCAAGGATACATACAATGGTTCATACCAAGGAGCATGAAGAGGATAAAGAAAGTGTAGGCTCTTTATATCATATTAATGTCCAGAGTGAGCAAGATACTTCATCTCAAAAGAAGGTTGACAAGAAGATGATGGATATTGCCTGGTGTCATCATATATCTATCAATAATGTTGATCCTCAAGAGGATGAAGATGCTGGAGATGCTCCATTGAAACTAGAAGAAGGATTGAAGACCACAATAGATCCATTGAAGGAAGTTAATCTTGGCACCAAACAAGAACCAAGGTCAACTTACCTAAGCGCTTTTTTATAAGCTGATGAAGAAATCACTTATATAGATATACTTAAGCAATACGTGGATGTCTTTGTTTTGAGTTACAAAGAGATGCCTGGCTGGGATCCCAAAGTGGCAGTTCATCAGTTAGCATTCAAGAATGGTGCTCATCCTGTTTAGCATGCCCAAAGATGTTTCAGACCAGACTTGGTTCTGTTGATCGAGAGTGAAGTTAACAAACTCATTGAAGCTGGCTTTATTCGGGAAGTAAAGTATCCCATATGGATTTCAACTATTGTCCCCGTGCAAAAGAAGAATGGCTAAATTTGAGTTTGTGTTGACTTTGGGGATCTCAACCATGCATGTCCTAAGAATGAATTATCACTCCCTATTCCAGAGTTGATGATTGATGCGACCACATGATATGAGGAAATGTCTTTCATGGATGGTTCCTCCAGTTATAACTAAATTTGCATGGCACCAAAGGATGAAGAGCTCACTGCATTCCGTATACCTAAAGGTATTTATTGCTACAAAATGATGCCTTTTGGTCTAAAGAATGCTGGTGCCACATATCAAAGGGCTTACAAAAGTATCTTTGATGACTTGCTCCATAAAAATATTGAATGTTATGTTGATGATTTGGTGGTGAAGTCAAAAAAGAAGAGCGACCATTTGAAAGACTTGAGAATGGTGTTTGAGATACTTCAAATATATTAGCGGAGAATGAATTCATTGAAATGTGCCTTTGGAGTTACTTCCAGAAAGTTCTTTGGCTTCATTATGCGACATCAAAGAATTGAGATTGATCAAGCCAAAGTGGATGCAATTTCGAAGATGCCCGAGCCTCAAAATATTCACGAGTTAAAAAGTATTCAAGAAAAGCTAGCATACCTGAGATGGTTCATCTCAAATCTAGCTGGAAGATGTCAATCGTTCAGCCATCTTATGAAGAAGGGTGCTCCTTTCAAGTGGGATCAAGATTGTAGTAATGCTTTGAAAGTATCAAGTCATATTTGATGAAACCTCTAGTCCTTGAAGCTCCTATACTTGGAAAACCATTGATACTTTATATTACGGCTCAAGAAAGGTCAGTTGGAGCACTATTGGCTCAAGAAAATAGTGAAGGTAAAGAGAACTCCCTTTATTACCTAAGCAGAAGAGATGACACCAAATGAGTTGAAGTATTCGCCAATTGAAAAGTTGTGTCTGCCGTTAGTCTTCTCAATCCAAAAGATGGAACACTACTTTCAAGCTCACATTGTTCATCTTATATCTAGAGCAAATCCCCTCAAGTTTGTGATGTCGAAACCAGTCCTTAGTGTCCGACTTGCTAGGTGGTACTTTCAATTTCAATAGTTTGAGATTGTGTACATCACTCAAAAATCTATAAAGGGAAAAGCATTAGCAGACTTCTTGGCGGATTACCCGATACCTGATGATTGGGAGATAACTGATAAACTTCCTGATGAGGGTTCAATGGTTATTGAAGTTCAACCTTTGTGGAAGATGTACTTTGATGGTACGGTGCATCGAGGTGGAGCTGGCTATGGCATGGTGTTTGTCACTCCACAAGGAGAGGTTCTCCCGTACTCCTTTACTATGACACAATATTGTTCCAACAATGTCGTTGAATATCAGGCATTAACACTTGGACTTGAAATGGCTGTCAACATGAAACAACTACAATTGCAAGTCTTTGGTGACTCTCAGCTGGTGATCAATCAACTCTTGGAAAGTTATGAGATTAAAAAGCCCGAGCTACGCTCATATCATGGTTACGCTTAGAAGTTGATAGGATTGCTTAGAGATGTGAGTCTCCAATATGTACCAAGGAAGGAGAATCGGATGGCCGATGCCTTGGCTGCTCTAGCTTCAACTCTAACTCTTCTGGACTAGACACAAGTTACTATCTGCCAAAAATGGGTAGTACCACCGCCAAATGAGGATGAACATGTAGAAAACAAGCTGGAATATCTTGTCATTATTTCTGAAGCCGTGAAGGAAGATTGGAGACAACCTGTTATTGACTACTTGTGTTATGGGATACTTCCATAAGATCCAAAGAGAAAGACTGACATCCGTCATCATGCGACTCACTTTCTTTACTTCAAGGACATGTTATATAGAAGATCATTTGAGGGAATACTTTTGTGATGTTTGGGGGTAGAAGAAGCAGTCCAAGATTTGCAAGAAGCACATTCGGGAGTATGTGGATCACATCAATCTGGACCAAAGCTACACTTTCACATAAAGAGGATGGGATATCACTGGCCGACGATAGTGAAAGATTGCTTGGATTACACTCGAAGATGCAAGGCTTTCCAGTTTCATGTAAATTTTATACATCAGCCTCCTGAAGTATTTCACCTGACTATCACATCTTGGCCATTTGATTCTTGGGGACTAGATGTTATCGAACCAATACCAAAGTCTTCCGGTGGACACTTGCACATCTTGGCTGCAATAGATCACTTCTCAAAATAGGCAAAAGCTGTCGTTCTCAAAGAAGTGAAGAAAGAGAATGTTGCAAACTTTATCCGAGTGAATATTATCTATCATTTTGGCATTCCTCGATAAATAATAATGGACAATAGCAATCCATTTGATAACAAGTTGATGAACAAGATTTGTGAACTCTTCGAGTTCAAGCAGTGTAAATCTTCTATGTATCATGCAGCTGCCAATGGTATATCTGAAGCTTTCAACAAAACTTTATGCAACTTGTTGAAAAAGGTTGTCTTTAAGTCCAAAAGGGATTGGAATGAGCGAATGGAGAAAGCTTTGTGGGCATATAGAACAACTTACCGCACACCAACGCAAGCAACCCCATAATCACTTGCTTTTGGAGTTTAAGCAGTCCTACCACTTGAGCGTCAAATACCTTATTTAAGACTTGCTATTCAAGAAGGGCTCACTGAAGAAGAAAATGCTCGATTGCATCTTGCAGAGTTAGAAGCACTTGATGAGAAAAGGCTGGAAGCTCAACAAAATCTAGAATGTTATCAAGCCCGTCTGTCTCGTCCTTTCAACAAAAAGGTTCGCTTGAGGTACTTCTAAGTTGGAGATGAAGTACTTGCAGTAAGGAGGCCCATTATCACTTCACATAAGTCTGGGGGAAAATTCACTCTGAAGTGGATGGACCATAAGTTATTCAAGAAGCATATTCAAGTGGTGCTTACAAACTGGTTGACACAGATGGCATGAGGGTAGGCCCTATTAATGCCAAGTTCTTGAAAAGGTACTATCCTTGAAGCAAAATGACGCTCCTTAAGGCACCAGCATAAACTGCATGTAACTCCTGGCCTGCAAGAGTATAAACTGTATATGACTCTTCAAAAAAAAATTATCAGCTAGGTTGAAAACCTTGCAAGAGGCAGTCTAGGCAAAAGTTAGGACACAAAAAGTCCGCTAAGTTAAAAACCTTGCAATAGGTGGCCTAGAAAAAAGTTAGGACACACAAAAAAAGTCCGCTAGGTTGAAAACCTCGCTAGAGGCAACCTAGGCAAAAGTTAGGACCCAAAAGAAAAATTACTCTTTCAAAACTATGTTATGACTTGATCCTCTTCACCGAGGTACGTGGGTGCTTAGAATTTCATTTTGGGTTCAGTAATATAAGTGACAAAAAATACAGGTTCCCACTTGATCTCTCATATGAAAGTCAAGTCCACAAGTATTCACTCATCAAACTATCGACTTACACCAAATATTCATGGATCGATGGGGGGAAGAACTCTATAAATGATGAGCTTCTTGAAAGGAATTTGGAATGCTCAAGTTTCCTAATCCTATAAGTTCAGGTTGCAAATCTACCAAGCTTGTAAGTTGAAGTCTTCAAATTCAGTCAAGTATGTGAGTTTAAGTCTTCGAATCCTCCAAATTTTCAAGTTGTTGTTTTGGATCCACTAAGTCCGTAAGTTGAGGTTTATAGATCCTTGAAGTTTTCAAATTTAAAGTATCAAATCCATCAAGTTTGTAAGTTGAAGTCCTCAAAATTCAGCAATACTGCAAGATGAAGGCGTCATATCTACCAAGTTTGTAAGTCAAAGTCATCAAATCTGCCAAATTTATTAGTTAAAGTCATCAAATTTTCCAAATCTACGAGTTAAAGTTGCCAAATACGCCAAGTCTGCAAGCTGAAGTCTCTAAATTTGTCAAGTTTGCAAATTGGAGTCATCAAGAACTTCAAGCCTTCAAGTTGAGGCCTTCTAAATTTTCATGCCTTAAGGTGGACAAAATTTATCCCAGCACCTTAAGCTTACCTTTTACGGATGTATCCCTAAAAGGATCTCTAAATTTTCATGCCTTAAGGTGGACCAAATTTGTCTCTTTGCACCTTAAGTTGGCCTTTTACGGATGTATCCTTAAAAGGATCTCTAAATTTTCATGCCTTAAGGTGGACAAATTTTTTCCCTTTGCACCTTAAGTTGGCCTTTTACGAATGTATTCTTAACAGGGTCTCTAAATTTTCATGCCTTATGGCGGAATTTTTTAATCCCTTTGCACCTTAAGTTGGCCTTTAAGAATGTATTCTTAAAAGGGTCTCTAAATCTCCATGCCTTAAGGTGCACAAAATTTGTCCCTTTGAACCTTAAGATAGCCTTTTGTGGATGTGTCCTTAAAAGGATCTCTAAATTGTCATGACTCGAGACAAAAAATTTTAGTCCCTATGCACCTCGGTCCTTAAAAGATAGTGTAAAATCTTTTATGTTGATTATGTAAAGTCTTTACCTCGGGCGATCTAAGGTCTTTAGCTCAGACGATTTAAAAGTCTTTGCTTCAGACTATGTAAAATCTTTGCCTTAGATGGTGTAAAGTCTTTACCTCAGGCGATCTAAGGTCTTTAGCTCAGACAGTGTACAAGGTTTTACTGCGGACCATGTAAAGTCTTTGCCTTAGACGGTGTAAAGTCTTTGACTTGGACGATATGATGCCTTTGGCTCAGACGGTGTAAAGTCTTTTCCTTGAACTTTAGCTTAGACAGTGTAAAAGTCTTTGTTGTGGATCACGTAAAGTCTTTGCCTTAGATGGTATACAGTCATTGGCTCAGGCGATGCAATATTTTTGACTCAAAAAATGTGAAGCTTTCACTGCCATCACCTACAAAAAAGAGGAGGGAGGATGTAACACCTCGGAAATCAATTCAACTTTTAAACTCAGAAAACTTCAGAAATTTTGAGCTTCCAGGGATCACGGGTCAAGTCCATGAGCCGTGGAAATTTCCACGAATCGTGGAAATGACTCGTGATTCTAGTCCTATAGACCACCCCCAGGTCTGAGAACCACAAGTCAGTCTCACGGTTCGTGGAAGCTTCTATGGGTCATGGAACCAACCTGTGGATCTCAAATAGAGACTAGTCATTTTCCCTGAAACCACGAACTGATTCCACGACTCGTAGAAGTTTCTATGGGTCATCCTGTTGGTCCGTGGAAAGTTATCCGCAGCCTGAAATTTTGGCTCAGGAACCATGACTCAAGTCCACGAGCCATGAGAAGTTCTACGGTCCATGGAAGGAACCCGTGGAACATGAAACCGAGCTTTAAATAGCTTTTTCTTAATTAAGTCCCAGGGGTATTTTTATAATTACCCACCCTTTTAACTCTTTAATGAGGTCATTTTGACTACTTCTAGAAGGTTTTTCACCCTCATTAGCCTAAGCCCCTCCTCAAATCTTCATTCATCTCCCAAAAAGGAAAAGAACTCCTTCAAGCTCCAAGTCTCAAGCTCTAAGATCAAGTCTCCTTTCTTTTCAATTTCAAGTGGGTTAGCTTCAATCAAGGTATGTGGGTATCAAACAATGGGTTCCTTTCACCCTTGTGCCCAAAACCCCAAATCTTTATTTTGATTTCATGAACTTTCAAATTAGGGTTCTTACCCAATTCTTATGGGTTTTGCTATAGATTGTCTTCTCATGATTTTATTATGAAATTACTACTAAATTACATAATTTTGCATGGGTTTTTACATATGAACTCCTATTTCAAAATTGAAGGCTAATTATGGCAAATTCTACATGCATAAATTGATTCAAGTAGATTGGATATTTGATAGTATGTTTTCATGAATTTCACGCAAGTGCATGCCTAGTTCCTATGTTTTATGAAAGTATATGTTATTATAAAATTGAACTAGTGTCATGCAAGTTTTCAAGTTATGAACTATTATGTAATGCAAGACACCTGATGTGCCTTCAATGCTCATGAATCATTTTCTAAACCAAGATTCATGAGTAGTATGAAGATCCGGGTTATGAACATGTTTATAAACAAGCTTGATCTAGATATGTCACATGTATGTGAGCCTCATGTTATATGTTTTTGGAGTAGTATTTAGCATCGAGCGATGAGGGTTCTAGATAACCCACATTCAAAACTACGTTGCCACCGTAGGTTGCCCTCCGTGGCTTATGAAAGGATCCTTATGAACATGGTTCTAACGTTGGCCAGTTAGGACAACCTTTTTCAGTATGGGTGCATGAAACTGGACTCCATGTAGCTCATCATGGTTTAATATTGGTTAAGAAAAACTCCCACATGATTATTTTCAAGCTATGAAGTTATATGATGCTTTACTCTGAACCTTGACTTTACTTCATGTTTATGTCTTATATCTTGATAACTTCTTATGCCATCTCTTATTTCGAAAGAGCTTATTTTAAGCATGTTTTAAGTATGTTTTTCTCATGATCATGCATGTCTCACATACTCGGTACATCCTATAGTACTGATGCATATTTTGCATTGTATCCTCTTGATGATGCAGATCTAGGTTCCCTCCCTCAGGCACGTGGCTAGAGACCGCAGGCCTTATTTTAAGTCAGTGTTGGTGAGTCCTCATTGTTCGAGGGCTAGCTATGACTTTAGCTAGTTTTGATTATTTACTTTCGTACCTTGAGTTATCTAGTGTCTTCTCCTAGCAACTCTTTATGTCATGTGTAGAGGCTTTTCAGACATAGACAATATTCAAGTCTTTTTCAAATCATGTTCCTCTTGATGTTTATCTTATGGATTGAGTTATCTAATTCTTACTATGCTTCCATTATGCCTAATTGATATACCTGAGTTATGATATGACTAAGGGTTAGTCTAGGAAACTCGTGCCCCGGATCCCGTGTTACGTCTAGAGGGTAACCTCGGGATATGATAAACTTAGTATCATAGCCTCAGGTTCAAGAGTCCTAGGATGTTTAAAATCCGCATCGAGTAGAATCTCTTTCATATGTGTGAAGTGCACCACACTTATGAGAGGGAAGCTATGATATGTCTTAGAAAAACTTCTCTTCTTTTATGATCATATCGTGCGATAGATCTTAACTATAATATCCCTCTAATCTTTCCCTTGTACATTTCAGATTATGCCTCGATGTTCTATGCCTCACCGAGCCACTCGGAATGTTGTTTCTCCAGTTTCAGCCCTCGAGGTCATGAGTGAGAAGTTCAGGAATGCCATCCATTTGCTAGCCCAGAACATGGCCGCTCAGGCCAACCATCCATCTCCTATCTCCGTCCATCCTCAAGATAGGGTAGCGGCCCAGGTTCGTGATTTTATCCATATGAACTCACCGGAATTTTGGGGTTCAAAGGTTGGGGAATATCCGCTTAACTTTTTGGACGAGATGAAGAAAATCTTTGATGTTATGCAAGTGGCTGGGGTTGATAGTGTTCAGTTAGCATCCTATCAACTCAAGGATGTAGCTCATATCTGGTTCACACAATGGAAGGAAGCTAGGGCTAGGGATGAGGTCCCTATGAATTGGGAGTGTTTTGAAAGGGCTTTCCTCGACCAATTCTTTCTGAGGGAGTTAAGGAAAGCGAAAGTAAAGGAGTTTGTGAACTTAAGACAGGGATCCATGACAGTTTAGAAGTATAGTTTGGGGTTCACTCAAATCTCCAGATATGCTCCTGCTATGGTGGCTGACCCACAGGATCAGATGAGCAAGTATATCTATGGAGTCTTAGACTTGGTGAAAAAAGAGTGTAGATCTGCTATGTTGTTGAGTGACATGAGTATCTCCAAACTTATGACTCGTGCTCACTAGATCGAGGGGGACAAGCTTAGGGAGATGGCTAGATAGAACAATAGAGTTAGATTCGAGGGTTCAGGTTTTGGCCATCAGAGGTCTGGTGGAGGACATCGCTCCTTGTTTCAGAAGAAGTCATCAGGACCTGTTCATTCTCCTGCTAGTGCTCCTACCCAGGACCCGAGGCCTCATCATGATCAGACTAGTAGAGGATCTAGTTTTTATTCACAGTCTTATGAGAGTGTTGCTAAAGGATCCTCCCATCCTATTTGCAGCAAGTGTGGAAAGAATCACCCGGGAGAGTGTCATTTGGGCACAGGTGCATGCTTTGGATGTGGACAGGCTGGACACATGATTAGAGATTTCCCTTCGGCTAAGAAGGGGCAGGGAGGTAGTAGGGCTCAGTCTACTCCAGCGACCCCAGGAGGTTGACCAGCCCAGTAGGGCACTGCTTCTAGTTTTGGTGGTCAGCGCCAGAACTGCCTTTATGTTATGTTCTCTCGTCATGACCAGGAGGGTTTGCCAGATGTTGTTATTGGTATGTTGAAAGTTTTCTCTTTTGATGGGTATACTTTGTTGGACCCCGGTGCCTCCTTATCTTTTGTGACCCCTTATATAGCATGCAAATTTGAAATTTATCCTGAATTGCTCTTAGAATCCTTTTGTGTTTCTACTCCTATTGGTGAGTCAACCCTAGACAAAAGAATCTACCGAAATTGCCCTATCACAGTCCTTCACAGAGTCACTTCAACGGATTTAGTAGAGTTGGAGATGAGTTATTTTGATGTTATTCTTGGTATGGATTGGTTGTATGCTTGTTATGCTTCAGTTGATTGTCATACTTGGGTTGTCAATTTTAAGTTTTCAAATGAACCCGTCTTAGAATGGCAAGGTAGTCCCCCATCCTCAAAAGGTCATTTCATATCTTATCTTAAGGCTAGGAAGATCATTTCTAAGGGTTATGTTTATCATATAGTTAGGTTTCTGGACACGGAGTCCGGTACCCCATCTCTTCAGTCTGTCCATGTTGTGAATGAGTTCCCAGAAGTGTTTCTCAAAGATTTGCCTAGAGTCCCTCCCGAGCGGGAGATCAACTTTGGGATAGATCTTCTTCTAGATATGAATCCTATCTCTATCTCTCTCTATAGAATGGCTCCCGCAAAACTTAAAGAGTTAAAGGATCAGTTGAAGGATCTTCTTGATAAGGGTTTTATCAGGCCTAGCATTTTCCCATGGGGTGACCCAGTTTTGTTTGTACGAAAAAATGATGGTTCCCTTAGGATGTGTATCGCATATCATCAATTGAACAAGATCACAATTAAGAACAAGTATTGCATTCCTAGGATTGATGACTTGTTCGATGAACTTCAGGGTGCTAGTTTCTTCTCCAAGATCGACCTTAGATCTGGTTATCATCAGCTTCATGTTCGAGAGTGTGATATTTCAAAGACAGCCTTCAGGACTCGATATGGTCATTATGAATTTATTGTTATGTGTTTTGGTCTAACAAATGCTCCTGCAACCTTCATAGATTTGATGAACTGTGTGTTCAAGCAGTATTTGGATATGTTTCTGATTGTTTTCATTGATGATATCCTTATCTATTCTCGGAGTGAGGAGGAGCATGAGGACCATTTGAGAGTGGTGTTGCAAACTCTCAAGGACAGACAATTATTTGCTAAGTTTAGCAAATGTGAGTTCTAGATGCAGTCTGTGGCTCTTCTGGGTCACATTGTGACTAGAGATGGTATTCGAATTGATTCTCAACAGATTGAGGCAGTAAAGAATTGGCCTAGACCCACTTCCCATCTGATATTAGAAGCTTTTTGGGTTTGGGTGGTTACTATAGAAAATTTGTGGAAGGATTTTCTTCTATTACTGCCCCTTTGACTCGATTCAGTGTTCTGATCATTGTGAGAAGAACTTTCAGGAATTAAAGACTAGGTTGACCACAACTTCAGTGTTGGCTCTACCCAAGGGCGTAGATGACTTTGTTGTGTATTGTGATACTTTTAGAATTGGTTTGGGTTGTGTTTTGATGCACCGTGGTAAAGTGATTGCTTATGCCTCTAGACAGCTTAAGGTTCATCAGAAGAACTACCCTACTCATGATCTTGAACTAGCAGTTGTGGTTTTTGCTCTGAAGATTTGGAGACATTACTTATATGGTGTGCATGTGGATGTTTTTACTGATCATAAGAGTCTTCAGTATGTGTTCACTCAAAAGGAATTGAATCTGCGTCAAAGGAGATGGCTTGAGCTTCTTAAGGATTATGATATGTGTGTGCTTTACCACTCGGGTAAGGCAAATGTTGTAGCGGATGCACTTAGTAGATTGTCCATAGGTAGTGTGTCTTCAGTTGAATATAGAAAGAAGGAATTGGTTAAGGAGGCTCATAGTCTTGCTCGATTGGGAGTTCACCTTATGGACTCGACAGAAGGTGGTTGTAACACCCCAGAACTTGATTCATCTTTTAAACTTGTTTTCTTGAAGACTTGTAATCTTCCCAGGAATCATGGATCATAAGATGGACCATAGTCCTGGACCACGACCCGTGGTCTGACCCGCGATTTGTCCATGGCAGTTTTGCCTTTCCATTCTACGAGTCACTTCATAGCTCATGGTTTGAAACCACGACCCATCCTGTTGACTCATAGTCCAAGTTCATGAGGACCCCCATGAAGGTCCCCAGAAAAGACGAGTCATAGGATGACCCATCTTCTTTGGACGTTGGGTCATCATCTCATCCGACATCCTTGAAGATCAGAGAGCCCCAAATCCCTCAAGGCAAACCACGAGTCGACAGGCCGGTCCATCATTTGGAAGCATGGACCGTAGTGTGACTCGTGGAATGCATTTCCAGTAGACCCCCCGGTATTTGACAGTGGAAACCACAGATCACGTTGAAGGTATGTCCCTTTGGATGACGGACCGTAGATCGACTCGTGGTCCCTCAAGTAAACTTTTTCCAGCTTTTTCCTAATTATTTTCCAGGGGTATTTTAGTCATTACCCACTCTTTTAACTCCTAAGTGAGGTCGTTTTGACCATATTTAGTAGGGTTTCTATACCTATTGGCCTAGGTCCCTTCTCATTACCCGATTCATCTTCCAAAAAGGAAAAGAACTCTCTCAAGCTCAAAGTCTCAAGCTCCAAGTCCAAGTCTCCTAATCTTTTCAATTTCAAGTGGGTTAACTTCAATCAAGATATGTGGGTATTTAACAATGTGTTCCTTTCACCATTGAGCCCAAAACCCCAATTTTTTATTTTGATTTCATGAACTTTCAAATTAGGGTTTTTACCCAATTCTTATGGGTTTTGCTATAAATGGCCTTCTCATATTTTTATTATGAAATTACTACTAAATGGCATGATTTTGCATGGGTTCTTACATATGAACTCCTATTTCAAATTGAAGGCTAATTATGGCAAATTCTACATGCATTAATTAATTCAAGTAAAGTGGATATTTGATAACATGTTTTCATGAATTTCAAGCAAGTGCATGCCTAGTTCCTATGTTCTATGAAAATCTATGTTATTATGAAATTGAACTAGTGCCATGCAAATCTCTAATTTATGAACTATTATGCAAGACAAGACACCCGATGTACCATCAATGCTCATGAATCACTTTCTAAAACCAAGGTTCGTGAGTAGTATGAAGATCCGAGGTATGAACATGTTTATGAACAAGCTTGACATTTAGATATGTCACATGTATGTGAGCCTTATATTATATGTTTTGGAAGTAGTATTTAGCACTGAGCGATGAGGGTTCTAGATAACCCAAGTCTAAAAGTACGTTGCCACCATAGGTTGCCCTCCGTGGCTTATGAAAGGATCCTTATAAACATGGTTCTTACCTTGGCCGGTTAGGACAATCCTTTTCAGTGTGGGTGCATGACACTGGACTCCATGTAGCTCATCATAGTTTAGTGTCGGTTAAGAGAAACTCCCATATGATTATTTTCAAGCTATGAAGTTATATATGATATCATACTTCAAATTTTAACCTTGCTTCATGTTTTATGTCCTATATCTTGAGAATTCTCTTACGCTATTTCTTTATGAATAATTTCACCTTAAGCATGTTTTAAGTATATTTTTATCATGATCATACATATCTCACATACTCGGTACATCCTGTAGTACTGACACATATTTGTGCTGCATCCTCTTGATGATGCAGATTCAGATATCTCCCATTAGGCTCGTGGCTAGATGAAGTCGGATATCCAGTCTGTATTAGTGAGGCCTCATGGTTTGAGGTCGGTTTCCATTCTAGTTATGTTGTCTATCTTTCCTTCAGAGTATTGAGTCAGTTGGGGTCTTGTCCCATTGATTCTATATGTTAGTTTAGAGGCTTTTCAGACATAGACAGTGTTCGAGTCTCCTCTTTGGATTGTACTTCCTATTTGACTTGACTATATATATATGCTTATGTTTTCAAATTCTCTTATTATGCTTCCGCTATGTTAAATTAATATACCTGAGTTATGCTATGACCAAGGGTTAGCTCGGGACATTTGTGGCCCTAGGTCCCATTTTACTCCAAGGGGGTAGCCTCGGGGAGTGACAAACTTGGTATTAGAGCCTTAGGTTCAAGAATCCTAGGATGTTTGAAAGCTGCATCGAGTAGAGTCTCTTTCATATGTGTGAAGTGTGCCACACATATGAGAGAGAAGCTATAAGGTGTCTTAGAAAACTTCACTTCTTTCATGATCATATCGTGCGATAGAGCTTAACTCTAATGTTCCTCTAATCCTTACCTTGTACGTTTCAGATCATGCCTCAACGCGCTATGCCTCAACGAGCTGCTAAAAATGTTTCTCCTCTAGTTCCGGCCCCCGAGTTCACGAATGAGAAGTTTTGGAATGCCATCCATTTACTAGCCCAGACCATGGCCTCTCAGGCTAATCAGCCAGCTCCTATCCTTGTCCACCCTCAATGTGAGGTAGCAGCCCGAGTTCGTGTTTTTTTCTGTATGAACCTGCTGGAGTTTTGGGGTTTAAAAGTGAATGAGGATCCGCTAAATTTTATTAATGAAGTGAAGAAATTGTTTGATGTGATGCAAGTGGTTGGTGTTGATTGTGTGGAGCTCGCATCCTATCAACTCAAGGATGTGGCTCATATCTGGTTTACACAATAGAAGGAAGCTAGAGCTAGGGGTGAAGTCCCTATGACATGGGAGTGTTTTGAGAGGGCTTTTCTCGACCAATTCTTTCCCCGAGAGTTGAGGCAAGCGAAGGCCAAAGAGTTTGTGAACTTGAGACAGGGGTCTATGACTGTTCAGGAGTACAATTTAATGTTCACTCAGTTGTCTAGGTATGCCCCCTTTATGGTAGCGGACCCGCATGATCAGATGAGGAACTTTATCTATGGGGTTTCAGATCTAGTGAAGAAGGAGTGTAGGTCGGCTATGCTGTTGAGTGATATAAACATTTCCAGACTCATGACCCATGCTCACCAGATCAAGGGAGATAGGCTTAGGGAGATGGATAGGGAGAACACGAGGGCTAGATCCGAGGGTTCAGGTTTTGGCCATCAGAGGTCCAATGGTGGACATCTCACCTTGTTCCATAAGAAGTCATCAGGACCCGTTCAATCTTATGCTAGTGCTCCTACCCAGGCCCATAAGCCTTGTTATAATCAGGCTGGTAGAGGATCTGGTTCCTATTCACAGTCTCAGGGGAGTGTTGCTAAGGGATCTTCCTACCCTATTTGCAGCAAGTGTGGGAAGAATCATTCGAGAGAGTGTCATTTAGGCACATGTGCATGCTTTGGGTGTGGACATGTTGGACACGTGATCAGAGACTGCCCTTCAGCTAAGAAGGTGCAGGGAGGTAGTAGGGCTCAGTCTGCTCCAGCAGCCCCAAGAGGTCGACCAGCCCAGCAAGGCATAACTTTTAGTTCTAGTGGTCAGCGCCAGAACCACCTTTATGTTATGTCCTCTCGCCAGGACAATGAGAGCTCACCTGATGTTGTCACTGGTATGTTTAAAGTCTTCTCTCTAGATGTGTATGCTTCGTTGGACCCCGGAGCCTCCCTATATTTTGTGACCTCTTGTGTAGCATGCAAAGTCAAAATTTGTACTGAATTTCTTTTAGAACCCTTTTATGTGTATACTCCTGTTGGTGATTCAGTTCTAGCCAAGGGAATCTATCGAAATTGCCCTATCTTAGTCCTTCACATAGTCACTTCAGTGGATTTTGTAGAGTTGAAGATGACTGATTTTGATGTTTTTCTTGGTATGGATTGGTTGTATGCTTGTTATGCTTTGGTTGATTGTCGTACTCGGGTTGTCAGTTTCAAGTTTCCAAATGAACCTGTCTTTGAATGGCAAGGTAGTCCCCCATCCTTGAAAGGTTGTTTCATATCTTATCTTAAGGCTAGGAAGATGATTTCTAAGGGTTACATTTATGATATAGTTCGGGTTGTGGAAATGGAGTCCAGAACCCCATCCCTTCAGTCTGTTTCTTTTGTAAATGAGTTCCCAGGTGTGTTTCCCAAGGATTTGCCCAGTGTCCCTCTCGAGCGGGAAATTGACTTTGGGATAGATCTTCTTTCAGATACAAATACTATCTCTATCCCTACCTATAGAATGGCTCCCCTGGAACTTAAGGAATTGAAGGATCAATTGAAGGATATTCTTGATAAGGGTTTCATCAGGCCTAGCATTTATCCATGTGGTGCCCCAATTTTGTTTGTTTGGAAGAAAGATGGCTCTCTTAGAATGTGTATTGACTACCGTCAGTTGAACAAGGTCACCATCAAGAATAAGTATCCTATTCCTAGGATTTATGTCTTGTTCGATTAACTTCAGGTGCTTGTTTCTTCTCTAAATTGACCTTAGATCTGGTTATCATCAGCTTCGTATTCGAGAGTGTGATATTCCGAAGAAAACCTTCAGGACTCGGTATGGTCATTATGAATTTGTTGTTATGTCTTTCGGTCTAACGAATGCTCCTGTAGCTTTTATGGATTTGATGAACTGCGTATTCAAGCAGTATCTGGATATGTTTATGATTGTTTTTATTGATGATATCCTTATCTACTCTAGGAGTGAGGACGAGAATGTGGACCGTTTGAGAGTTCTATTGCAAACTCTCAAGGACTGACAGTTATTTGCTAAGTTTATCAAGTGTGAGTTCTAGATGCATTCGGTTGCTTTTCTGGGTCATATTGTGACTAAAGATGGTATTCAGGTTGATTCTCAAAATATTGAGGCAGTAAAGAACTGGCCTAGACCCACTTTCCCGTCCGATATTAGGAGCTTTTTGGGTTTGGCCGATTACTACAGGAGATTTGTGGACGGATTTTCTTCTATTGCTTCTCTTTTGACTCGATTAACTCAGAAGAAGGTGAAATTTCAATGGTCTGATTTATGTGAGAAGAACTTTCAGGAATTGAAGACTAGATTGACCAAACTCCAGTGTTAGCTCTACCCGAGGGCCTAGATGACTTTGTTATGTATTGTGATGCTTCTCGGAATGGTTCGGGTTGTGTTTTAATGTAGTGTGATAAGGTGATTGCTTATGCTTCGAGACAACTTAAGACTCATGAGAAGAACTACCCTACTCATGATCTTGAGTTAGCAGCCATAGTCTTTGCTTTGAAGATTTGGAGACATTACCTGTATGGGGTGCACGTGGATGTGTTCACCAATCATAAGAGTCTTCAGTATGTGTTCACCGAGAAGGAATTGAAGTTGCGACAAAAGAGGTGGCTTGAGCTTCTTAAGGATTATGACATAAGTGTTCTTTACCATCGGGGTAAGGCCAATGTTGTGGCAGATGCACTTAGTAGATTATCGATATGAAGTGTATCTTTAGTTGAAGAAGTGAAGAAGTAATTGGTTAAAAAGGTTCATAAGCTAGCTCAGTTGGGAGTTTGTTTTATGGACTCGACAGAAGGTGGTGTTATTGTTCAGAATAGTTCCGAATCATCCATGGTAGCCGAAGTGAAGGCAAAGCAAGACAGTGATCCTATTTTGCTTCAGCTTAAGGGTGCGGTCCATCAACAAAGAGTGGAGGTTTTCTCCTAAGGGAGAGATGGTGTGCTTCGTTATCAGAGTTGACTAAATGGGTTGCCATAATAGATTTTGACTAAGTCTCATAATTCTAGATATTCCATTCACCACGGTGCTACCAAGATGTATCGTGATCTACAGAAAATCTATTGGTGGAATGGTATAAAAAAGGACATAGCCGGTTTTGTGGCTAAGTGTCCCAACTGTCAGCAAGTGAAGGTAGAGCATCAATGACCGGGTGGCATGATTCAGGATATTGACCTTCCTACTTAGAAGTGGGAAGCAATCAATATGGACTTTATCACAGGTTTGCCTCGTACTAGAAGACAACATGATTCAATTTAGGTAATTATCGATCATATGACTAAATCATCCCACTCCTTGGCTGTTAAGACTACAGATTCAGCAGACAACTATGCCAGACTCTACATCTGGGAGATAGTTCGATTGCATGGTGTTCCTTTGTCCATCATTTCAAAAAGGGGTACTCAGTTTACTTCTCAGTTTCGGAGATTATTTCAGAGAGGTCTTGGTACTCAGGTGAAGCTTAGCACAACTTTTCACCCCCAGACAGATGGCCAGGTAGAGCGTACCATCCATACATTGAAGGAAATTTTGAGAGCTTGTGTGATTGATTTTAAAGGTAATTTGGATGATCACTTACCTCTTATCGAGTTTGCCTACAACAACAACTTTCACTCTAGCATCCATATGGATCTTATGAGGCACTTTATGGCCGGAGGTGTAGATCTCCTATTGGTTCGTTTGAGGCAGGTGAGGCAGCTTTGATTGGTCCCGAGTCGGTTCATGAGACTATGGAGGAAATTCAGCTCATTAGGAAAAGGTTGAAGACCGCTCAGAGTCGACAGAAATCATATGTAGATGTGAGTAGAAGAGAGTTGGAATTTGAAGTCGATGATTGGGTTTTTCTGAAGGTGTCCCCCATGAAAGGTGTGATGAGGTTCGGCAAGAAAGGGAAGCTTAGTCCCCATTTTGTAGGTCCTTATCGGATTCTGAGAAGAGTTGGTAGCGTTGCTTATAGTTGGATTTGCCAACAGAGTTAGAAGCGGTTCATCCAATTTTCCATGTTTCCTTGTTGAAGAAGTGTGTTGGTGATCCGACCTTGATTGTCCCTTTGGAGGGTGTAAGTGTGAAGGATAGTCTCACTTATGAGAAGCTTCCCGTGGAGATCCTTGATCGTCAGATTTTGAGGTTGAGAAACAAAGAAGTCGCTTCGGTAAAGGTTCTTTGGAGAAATCAGCTTGTTGAAAGAGCAACTTGGAAAGCATAATCAACCATGAAAGCCAAGTGCCCTCATCTCTTTCCTTCAGATTCCATTCCAGCTTGAGGTAATAGTTTTCTCCTTAGTATATTCCTCCGATCCTATTCCATCAGTTGCTCTCATGATCCTAGCATGCATTCATGTTTTCTAAGTTGATTCAATCATGTTTTATGTTAAAAAGTTTAGTTTTCATGTTTATTCCTTGATTTCCATGTTTCGTTGCTGGTTGGGTTGTTTTCTCTTCAGTTTTCCCTTACTTAGTCTTCATTCGAGGACTAATGATCCCAAGGGGGAGATATTGTAACACCCCAGAACTTGATTTAGCTTTTAAACTTATTTTCTTAAAGACTTGTAATCTTCCCAGGAATCACGGATCATAAGACAGACCATAGTCCTAGACCATGGCCCGTGGTATGACCCGCGATTTGTCCTTGGCAGTGTTGCCTTCCCAGTCTAGGAGTCACTTCATGGGTCATGGTTTGAAACCACGACCCGTCCTATTGACTCTTAGTCTAAGTTACAGAGGACCCCCATTAAGGTCCCCAAAAAAGATGAGTCATAAGATGACCCGTCCTTCTGGACGACGGGTCGTCGTCTCATCTAACATCCTTGAATATCAGAGAGCCCCAAATCCCTCAAGGCAAACCACGAGTCGACAGGCTGGTCCGTCGTTTAGAAGCACGGATCGTAGTGTGACTCGTGGAATGCATTTCTAGTAGACCCCCAGTAAGTGACAGTGTAAACAACATATCATGTTGACGGTCCATCCCTTTGGATGACGGACCGTAGATCGACTCGTGGTCCCTAAAGTCAACTTTTTCCAGCTTTTTCCTAATTAATTTCCAAGGGTATTTTAGTCATTATCCACTCTTTTAACTCCTAAGTGAAGTCGTTTTGACCATTTTTAGTAGGGTTCTACACCTATGGCCTAGGTCCCTTCTCATTACCTCATTCATCTTCCAAAAAGGAAAAGAACTCTCTCAAGCTCAAGGACTCAAGCTCCAAGTTCAAGTCTCCTAATTTTTTCAAATTCAAGTGAGTTAACTTCAATCAAGGTATCTGAGTATTTAACAATGGGTTCCTTTCACCTTTGTGCCCAAAACCCCAAATTTTTATTTTGATTTCATGAACTTTCAAATTAGGATTTCTACCCAATTCTTATGGGTTTTGCTATAAATTGCCTTCTCATGATTTTATTATGAAATTACTACTAAATTGAATAATTTTGCATGGGTTCTTACATATGAACTCCTATTTCAAATTGAAGGCTAAATATGGCAAATTCTACATGCATTAATTGATTTACGTAAAGTGGGTATTTGATAGCATGTTTTCATGAATTTCAAGCAAGTGCATGCCTAGTTCCTATGTTCTATGAAAATCTATGTTATTATGAAATTGAACTAGTGCCATGCAAATCTCTAAAGTTATGAACTATTATGCAAGACAAGACACCCGATGTACCATCAATGCTCATGAATCACTTTCTAAAACCAAGGTTTGTGAGTAGTATGAAGATCCGGGGTATGAATATGTTTATGAACAAGCTTGACATCTAGATATGTCACATGTATATGAGCCTTATGTTATATGTTTTGGGAATAGTATTTAGCAGCGAGCGATGAGGGTTCTAGATAACCCAAGTCCAAAACTACGTTGCCACTGTAGGTTGCCCTCCGTGGCTTATGAAAGTATCCTTATGAACATGGTTCTAACCTTAACCGGTTAAGACAACCTTTTTCAGTGTGGGTGGATGACACTGGACTCCATGTATCTTATCATGGTTTAATATCGGTTAAGAGAAACTCTCACATGATTATTTTCAAGCTATGAAGTTATATATGATATCATACTTCAAATTTTAACCTTGCTTCATGTTTTATGTCTTATATCTTGAAAATTCTCTTATGCTATTTCTTTAAGAATAAGTTAACCTCAAGAATGTTTTAAGTATGTTTTTATCATGATCATGCATATCTCACATACTCGGTATATCCTATAGTACTGACACATATTTGTGCTGCATCCTCATGATGATGCAGATTCAGGTGTCTCCCATCAGGCTCGTGGCTAGACAAAGTTGGATATCCAGACAATAATTGTGAGTAATCATGGTTCGAGGGCTGGTTTCCATTCTATTTATGTTTTCTATCTTTCCTTCAGATTATTAATTCATTGGGGTCTTGTCCCATCGACTCTATATGCTGGTTTAGAAGTTTTTCAGATATAGACAGTGTTCAAGTCTCCTCTTTGGATTGTACTTTCCATTTTGCTTGACTATATATATATATGCTTATGTTTTCAAATTCTCTTATTATACTTCCTCTATGTTAAATTGATGTACCTGAGTTATGCTATGACCATGGGTTAACTTGGGGCATTCATAGTCCCAGGTCCTGCGTTATGCCCAGAGGGTAGCCTCGGGGAGTGACAGTGGTTTTATTTCTTAGAATGGTTCTGAATCATCATTGGTAGCTGAAGTGAAGGTAAAGCAAGACAGTGATCTATTTTGCTTCAGCTAAAGGGTGCAATCCATCATCAAAGAGTTGAGGTATACTCCCAAGGGGGAGATGGTGTGCTTCGCTATCATTGTCGATTATGTATGCCAGATATAGAGGGGTTGAGACAGTAGATTTTGACTGAGGCTCACAGTTCCAGATATTCTATTCACCCTGGTGCCACCAAGATGTACCGTGATCTACGGGAAGTCTATTGGTGGTATGGTAAGAAGAGGGACATAGCCGGGTTTATGGCTAAGTGTCCCAACTATCAGCAAGTGAGGGTAGAGCATTAACGACTAGGTGGCATGACTCAAGATATTGACGTACCTACTTAGAAGTGGGAAGCGATCAATATGGACTTCATCACAGGTTTTCCTCGTACTCGAAGGCAACACGATTCAATTTGGGTGATTGTCGATCGAATGACAAAGTTATCCCACTTCTAGGCCATTAAGACTACTGATCAGCAGATGATTATGCCAGACTCTACATTCGAGAGATAGTCAGATTGCATGGTGTTCCTTTGTCTATCATTTCGGATAGAAGTACTCAATTTACCTCCCAATTTTTGAAATCATTTCAGAGAGGTCTTGGTACTCAGGTGAAGCTTAGCACAACTTTTCCCCCATAGACGAATGGCCAGGCATAACATACTGTTCAGATTTTGGAGGATATGTTGAGAGCTTGTGTGATTGACTTCAAAGGTAATTGGGATGATCACTTACCTCTTATCAAGTTTGCCTACAATAACAGCGTTCACTCTAGCATCTAGATGGCTCCTTATGAGGCACTTTATGGTCGAAGGTGTAGGTCTCCTATCGGTTGGTTTGAGGTAGGTGACGCAACCTTGATTGGTCTAGATTCGATTCATGGGACTATGGAGAAGGTTAAACTTATTAGAGAGAGGTTGTAGACCACTCAGAGTCGACAAATAATATATGCAGATATGAGGAGAAGGGAATTGGAATTTGAGGTTGATAATTGTGTTTTTCTGAAGGTGTCACCTATGAAGGGTGTGATGAGATTTGGCAAGAAATGGAAGCTTAGTCCCCGTTTTGAAGGTCCTTATCAGATTCTGAGGAGAATTGGTAGCGTTGCTTATGAGTTGGATTTGCCAACAAAATTAGAAGCGGTTCATCCAGTTTTCCATATTTCCTTGTTGAAGAAGTGTGTTGGTGATCTGACCATGATTGTTCCTTTTGAGGATGTAGGTATGAAGGATAGTCTCACTTATGAGGAGGTTCCCGTGGATATTCTTGATCGTTAGATTCGGAGGTTGGGAAACAAAAAAGTCATTTCGGTAAAAGTTATTTGGAGGAATCAACTTGTTGAGGGAGCTACTTAGGAAGCAGAAGCATCCATGAAAGCCAAGTAGACTCATCTTTTCCCTTACGATTTTGTTTAAGCTTGAGGTAATAGTTTCCTCCTTAGTATGTTCCTCCGATCCTAGCATGTATCCATGTTTTCGAAGTTGATTCAGTCATGTTATAAGTTGAAAAGTTCAAATTTCATGTTTATTCCTTGGTTTCCATGTTTGGTTGTTGGTTGGGCTATCATTCTCTCTAGTTTTTCCTTGCTTAGTCTTCATTCGAGGATGAATGATCCCAAGGGGGAGATATTGTAACACCTCGGAAATTGATTCAGCTTTTAAACTCAGAAAACTTTAGAAATTTTGAGCTTCCAGGGATCACGGGTCAAATCCATGAGCCGTGAAAATTTCCACGAATCATGGAAAGGACTCGTGTTTCAAGTCCTTTAGACCATCCCCAGGTCTGAGAACCACGATTCAGTCTCACGGTTCGTGGAAGCTTCCACGAGTCGTGGAACTCAGACAGAGAGTGGTCATTTTACCTGAAACCACGAATTGGTTCCATGACTCATAGAAGTTTCTATGGGTTATCCTGTTAGTCCATGGAAAGTTATCCACAGCCTAAAATTTTGGCTTAGGAACCACAACTCAAGTCTACGAGCCGTGAGAAGTTCTACGGTCCATGGAAGGGACTCGTGGAACCTGAAGCCGAGCTTTAAAACAACTTTTTCTTAATTAAGTCCCAGAGGTATTTTTATAATTACCCACCCTTTTAACTCCTAAATGAGGTTGTTTTGACTACTTCTAGAAGGGTTTTTACCCTCATTAGCCTAAGTCACTCCTCAAATCTTCATTCATCTCCCAAAAAGGAAAATAACTCCTTCAGGCTCCAAGTCTTAAGCTCCAAGATCAAGTCTCCTTTCTTTTCAATTTCAAGTGGGTTAGCTTCAATCAAGGTATGTGGGTATTCAACAATGGTTTCCTTTCACCCTTGTGCCCAAAACCCCAAATCTTTATTTTGATTTCATAAATATTCAAATTACGGTTTTTACCCAGTTCTTATGGGTTTTGTTATAGATTGACTTCTCATGATTTTATTATAAAATTACTACTAAATTGCATGATTTTGCATGAGTTTTTACATATGAACTCCTATTTCAAAATTGAAGGCTAATTATGATAAATTCTACATGCATAAATTGATTCAAGTAAATTGGGTATTTGATAGCATATTTTCATGAATTTCACGCAAGTGCATGCCTAGTTCCTATATTTTATGAAAGTATATATTATTATAAAGTTTAACTAGTGCCATACAAGTTTTCAAGTCATGAACTATTATACAATGCAAGACACCCGATGTGTCATCAATGCTCATAAATCATTTTCTAAACCAAGATTCATGAGTAGTATGAAGATCCGGGTTATGAACATATTTATGAACAAACTTGACATCTAGATATGTCACATATATGTGAGCCTCATGTTATATTTTTTGGGAGTAGTATTTAGCACCGAGCGATGAGGGTTCTAGATAACTCAAGTCCAAAACTACGTTGCCACCGTAGGTTGCCCTCCGTGGCTTATGAAAGGATCCTTATGAACATAGTTCTAACCTTGGCCAATTAGGAAAATATTTTTTAGTGTGGGTGCATGATACTGGAGTCCATGTAGCTTATCATGGTTTAATGTCGGTTACGAAAAACTCCCACATGATTATTTTCAAGCTACGAAGTTACATATGATATCATAGTTCAAATTTTAACCTTGCTTCATGTTTTATGTCTTATATCTTGAGAATTCTCTTACATTATTTCTTTATGAATAAGTTCACCTTAAGAATGTTTTAAGTATATTTTTATCATAATCATGCATATCTCACATACTCGGTACATCCTATAGTACTGACGCATATTTGTGCTGCATCCTCTTGATGATGCAGATTCAGGTGTCTCCCATCAGTCTCGTGGCTAGACGAAGCTGGATATCCAGTCAGTATTGGTGAGTCCTCATCTTTTGAGGGCAGGTTTCCATTCTATTTATGTTGTCTATCTTTCCTTCAGATTATTGAGTCAGTTGGGGTCTTGTCCCATCGACTCTATATGTTGGTTTATAGGCTTTTCTGACATAGATAGTGTTCGAGTCTCCTCTTTGGATTATACTTCCCATTTTACTTGACTATATATATATATGCTTATGATTCCAAATTCTCTTATTATTCTTCCGCTATGTTAAATTGATGTACCTGAGTTGTGCTATGACCATGGGTTAGCTTGGGGAACTTGGGTCTCGGGTCCTGTGTTATGACCAGGGGGTAGCCTCGGGGCGTGACAGTGGTGTTATTGTTTAGAATGGTTCCGAATCATCATTGGTAGCTTAAGTGAAGGCAAAGCAAGACAGTGATCTATTTTGCTTCAGCTAAAAGGTTTAATCCATCAACAAAGAGTTGAGGTTTACTCCCAAGGGGGAGATGGTGTGTTTCGTTATCAGGGTAGATTATATATGCCAGATATAGAGGGGTTGAGATAGAAGATTTTGACTAAGGCTCGCAGTTCCAGATATTCTATTCAACCTGGTGCCACCAAGATGTACCGTGATCTATGAGAAGTCTATTGATGGAATGGTATGAAGAGGGACATGGCCGAGCTTGTGGCTAAGTGTCCCAACTATCAGCAAGTAAAGGTAGAGCATCAGCGTCCAGGTGGCATGACTTAGGATATTGACCTTCCTACTGGGAAGTGGGAAGCGATCAATATGGACTTTATCACAGGTTTGCCTCGTACTCGAAGGCAATACGATTCGATTTGGGTGATTATCAACCAGATGACAAAGTTATCCCA
The DNA here is from genome assembly GCA_003996215.1 of Jaltomata sinuosa. Taxonomy (NCBI): domain Eukaryota; kingdom Viridiplantae; phylum Streptophyta; class Magnoliopsida; order Solanales; family Solanaceae; genus Jaltomata; species Jaltomata sinuosa. Next base: position 772,575 of record QJPP01007492.1, on the reverse strand, counting down.
CTTCTTGACCGTTAAGACTACTGATTGAGTAGATGATTATGCCAGACTCTACATTCAGGAGATAGTCAGATGGCATGGTGTTTCTTTGTTTATCATTTTAGATAGAGAAACTCAGTTTACCTCCCAGTTTTGGAAATCATTTCAGAGAGGTCTTAGTACTCAGGTGAAGCTTAGCACAACTTTTCACCCACAGATTAATGGCCAGGCAGAGCCTACTATTCAGAGTTTGGAGGATATGTTAAGAGCTTGCGTGATTGACTTCAAAGGTAATTGGGATGATCACTTACCTCTTATCGAGTTTGCCTACAATAACAATGTTCACACTAGCATCTTGATGGCTCCCTATAAGGCACTTTATAGTCAAAGGTGTAGGTCTCCTATCGGTTGGTTTGAGGTAGGTTACGCAGCCTTGATTGGTCTAAATTCAGTTCATGGGACTATGTAGAAGGTTTAACTTATTAGGTAGAGTTTGTAGACCGCTCAGAGTCGACATATATCATATGCAAATGTGATGAGAAGGGAAGTGGAATTTAAGGTTGGTGATTGGGTTTTTTTGAAGGTGTCACCTATGAATGGTGTGATGAGACTTGGCAAGAAAGGGAAGCTTAGTCCACATTTTTTAGGTCCTTATCAGATTCTGAGGAGAATTGGTAGCGTTGCTTATGAGTTGGATTTGCCAACAGAATTAGAAGCGATTCATCCGATTTTCCATGTTTCCTTGTTGAAGAAGTGTGTTGGTGATCTGACCTTGATTGGTCCTTTGGAGGATGTAGGTGTGAAGGATAGTATCACTTATGAAGAGGTTCCCATGGATATTCTTGATCGTCAGATTCGAAGGTTGATAAACAATGAAGTCGCTTCGGTAAAAGTTCTTTGGAAGAATCAACTTGTTGAGGGAGCTACTTGGGAAGCAGAAGCAGCCATGAAAGACAAGTAACCTCATCTCTTCCCTTGTGATTTTGTTTCAGCTTGAGGTAATAGTTTCCTCCTTAGTATGTTCCTCCGATCCTAGCATGTATCCATGCTTTTGAAGTTGATTCAGTCATGTTTTAAGTTGAAAAGTTCAAATTTCATGTTTATTCCTTGGTTTCCATGTTTGGTTGTTGGTTGGGCTGTCGTTCTCTCTAGTTTTTCCTTGCTTAGTCTTCATTCGAGGATGAATGATCCCAAGGGGGAGATATTGTAACACCTTGGAAATTGATTCAACTTTTAAACTCAGAAAACTTTAGAAATTTTGAGCTTCCAGGGATCATGGGTCAAATCCACGAGCCATGAAAAATTCCACGAATCATGGAAAGGACTCGTGATTCTAGTCCTGAAGACCACCCCAGGTCTGAGAACCACTATTGAGTCTCACGGTTCGTGGAAGCTTCCATGGGTTGTGGAACTCAGACAGAGAGTGGTCATTTTCCCTGAAACCAGAATTGGTTCCACGTCTCCTAGATGTTTCTACGGGTTACCCTGTTAGTCCATGGAAAGTTATCTGCAGCCTGAAATTTTGGCTCAGGAACCACGACTGAAGTCTACGAGCCGTGAGAAGTTCTATGGTCCATGGAAGGGACTCATGGAACCTGAAGCCGAGCTTTAAAATAGTTTTTTCTTAATTAAGTCCTAGGGGTATTATTATAATTACCCACCCTTTTAACTCCTAAATGAGGTCATTTTGACTACTTCTAGAAGGGCTTTCACCCTCATTAGCCTAAGTCCCTCCACAAATCTTCATTCATCTCCCAAAAAGGAAAAAAACTCCTTCAAGCTCCAAGTCTTAAGCTCCAAGATCAAGTCTCCTTTATTTTCAATTTCAAGTGGGTTAACTTCAATCAAGGTATGTGGGTATTCAACAATGGGTTCCTTTCACCCTTGTGCCCCAAATCCCAAATCTTTATTTTGATTTCATGAATTTTCAAATTAGGGTTCTTACTCAATTCTTATGGGTTTTGCTATAGATTGCCTTCTCATGATTTTATTATGAAATTACTACTAAATTGCATGATTTTGCATGAGTTTTTACATATGAACTCCTAGTTCAAAATTGAAGGCTAATTATGGCAAATTCTACATGCATAAATTGATTTAAGTAAATTGGGTATTTGATAGTATATTTTCATGAATTTCATGCAAGTGCATGCCTAGTTCCTATATTTTATGAAAGTATATGTTATTATGAAATTTATATAGTCCCATACAAGTTTTCAAGTTATGAACTATGATATAATGCAAGACAACCAATGTGCCATCATTGCTCATAAATCATTTTCTAAACCAAGATTCATGAGTAGTATGAAGATCCGGGTTATAAACATGTTTATGAACAAGCTTGACATCTAGATATGTCACATGTATATGAGCCTCATGTTATATGTTTTGGGAGTAGCATTTAGCACCGAGAGATGAGGGTTCTAGATAACTCAAGTCCAAAACTACGTTGCCACCGTAGGTTGCCCTCCGTGGCTTATGAAAGGATCCTTATGAACATGATTCTAACCTTGGCCAATTAGGAAAACCTTTTTCAGTGTGAGTGCATGATACTGGAATCCATATAGCTCATCATGATTTAATGTCGATTAAGAATAACTCCCACATAATTATTTTCAAGCTATGAAGTTATATGATACTTTACTTTGAACCTTGACTTTACTTCATGTTTATGTCTTATATCTTGATAACTTCTTATGCCATCTCTTATTTCAAAAGAGCTTATTTTAAGCATGTTTTAAGTATATTTTTATCATGATCATGTATGTCTCACATACTCGGTACATCCTATAGTACTGACATATATTTTGTGATGCATCCTCTTGATGATGCAGATCCAGGTTTCCTCCCTCAGGCACGTGGCTAGAGACCGCAGGCCGTATCCAGTCAGTGTTGGTGAGTCCTCATTGTTAGAGGTCTAGTCATGACTTTAGCTAGTTTTGATTATTTTCTTTTGTACCTTGAGTTAGCTAGGGTCTTGTCCTAGCAACTCCTTATGTCATGTGTAGAGGCTTTTCAGACATAGACAATATTCAGGTCTTTTTCGAATCATGTTCCTCTTGATGTTTATCTTATGGATTGAGTTATCTAATTCTTACTATGCTTCCACTATGCCTACTTTATATACCTGAGTTATGCTATGACCAAGGGTTAGTGTAGGACACTCGTGCCCCAGATTTTGTTACGTCTACGGGTAACCTCGGGGCGTGACAGAGGATAATGCAAAATAATAATATTATTAATAATAATAATAAAAATACCTCACAGATTGATGTTTACAAGTTGAGCTCGAAACTTCTACCAAAGAAACCTCACAAATTGGTATCAAGAGAATGAGGGACAAGGTCCTATTTATAGATGAATGGTGGCGGTGATTGATTCCTATTTCAATGTGGTTTTGATATCACAATTAAGGAAAAGGTGCCTTAAAAAAAGAAAACCAAAAAGAGAAGAAAAGGAAAACAAAAAACAAAAAGAGAAAAGTTGCCATAAAAGGCGACATATAACCACCTCATGCATGCGTTGGTACGTACATGCAAAAAAAAAAAAGGTCAACTCCTCCCTTTTCCTTAATAATGTTACGGACCAAAAATTCCATAAAGGAATATTTAATTCAAGATCAAATATTCTCATTTGATATGACATATATTGATCCGTGATATATTTCTTTCACAATTTTTTTTCAATTAAACCATCAAGTTAATACTTCAAGCCTAGTCTTCAAAAGATTAAATATCTCGAGAAGTCTTAAAGCAGGGGGAAATTTATATACAACAAAATTTTATTGAATATGAATTCGTGAAAAATTTGGATTTATATTAAATTCAAAATATATTAGTCCAAATAAATATTGTGGATTAATATAATTGAATCAATAATTAAGTCTAATAAATATGGATTTAATTAAAGTCCAATTCTTATTGGGCTAGTCCATTAATTTGAGCTACAAATAATGAGCCCACTTTGCCAAGCCCAAGCTATCATCTTATTCTAGAGGTCTAATTTGGTGCCACATGTCAAATGACGTGGCATGCCAAGTCAAGTGAAGGAGCCAATAGAATCATGTCATGTGTCAAAATGATGCAGCATGCCAAGCCAAATTAAAGACCAATATAAACATATCACGTGTACAAGATCACTTCAATCTGATTGGCCAAAAAGAGTTGGTACTTACCATAATTCTTCCCTCCTACAACTATAAATAGGGGTTCTCCATAATTCAGAAAAGACACCTGAATTCTAACAAAAAGCAAGAGAGAACTCGTGGATCAAACACAACAAACTTCTCTACAAGCTACAAGTTCAAGAATTCAACATTCAAGTTCAACTACAACTCAAGATCAAGACCAGCAGTTCAAGATCAAGCTCAAAAGCCCTTGAATTCAAGCACAAGTTAAGATCAAACTCTTCAAATTCATAAGTCAAGATTCATTCCACCAAATTCAATATCAAGCTCAACGGCCCTTAAATTTAAATACTTGAAAAGATGAATCAGAGGATTAATAGAGATTGTAACACTCATATATTCAAATCAATTACTATGATTGCTGTAATATTTTCAGTTCAAATTATTATTTTCTATGACTCAAATTTTATTGTCTAAAAATTCTGGCATGCCCAGTGGGACAATATCTACCTCTCATCTCAACTTTTCAATCATCAAAGTTCAAGAACATTCAAATGGATTTCGAGAAGATCAACTTCCTCCAAGGCTATTGACTCTAAGTTCTCTGCTGAAGTGGAAAGTATCCTCGGTGTTACCTTTGAAAGTTTTGGATCAGTTATGAGAAGCAAGGCAAGCTTGATTGGATAACAGGCGCTCCAAGGGCCATATGCAACAACTCCAATCTTTGGATCTTCATCTTCAAAAGGAAGAAAATCATCCACCGATGCATCAGAAAGGGGAAGCGCTATCGATTCAAGGAGTTCATCGAAGGGACCATCAAGGACAAGTATGAAGTTTCTACCAAGTCTTTCCTTATGTACGCCAAGCCATACACTGCTAGAATTGTTAGCTTCAAGATGCCTCCTGGTTATCAGCCTCCCAATTTTCAATAATTCGAGGTCAATGGTAACCCAAAGCAATATTTTGCATACTTTGTTGAAATGTGTAACAATACCGGAACCTACGGAGACTATATGGTCAAGCAGTTCATCCGCTTCTTAAAAGGAAATGTCTTTGATTAGTACACAAATCTCGAGCCTAACTCGATAGATAGTTGGGAGCAACTGCAGCATGAGTTCCTTAATTACTTTTATAGCACAAGGCGTATAGTGAGCATGGTGAAACTCACAAACACTCGCCAAAGAAAGAATGAACCAGTTATCAATTTTATCAATCGGTGAAGGAATGCGAGCCTAAATTGCAAAGATAGGCTCAGTGAAGCATCTGGAATAGAAATGTGCGCCAAAGGAATACACTAGGAGCTTCTCTACATCTTACAAGGTATCAAGACAAATACCATTGAAGATCTAGCTACCTATACTCATGATATAGAGACAAACATATCATCTGCTGAAAAAGATGTGGTGCATGTTCATGACCCCCCGGAAAGAAAAGAGCAAACAAGAACCCCGGAGATGGAGTAAGTTTGTCCCCAAAAGTGACAATAAGGATCCATGAATTTCAACATATCTCCTATGAAGTTCACCACAAAGGTGAGCAAGATTCAAAGCATGAATACAACTTCTTCTCAAGCACGTCCAAATCAGAAGTTGACTTTGAAGGAGATGCAAGAAAGGGAATACCCCTTTCTTGATTCTGATGTTCCCAAATTTTTTGATGAACTTATCGAGCTAAAGCTCATCGATCTACCAGAGATGAAGTGTCCCGATGAAGCTGGAAGAACTGATGACCCAAACTATTTCAAGTATCATAGGCTTGTAGGTCATCTTCTGGAGAAATGATTCGTCTTCAAGGACAAAATCATACAGCTAGCCAATGAGAAGAAGATTGTTCTTGACAATGAGAATGCCAGTTCTCATCAAGTCTCCATCATATTTGGCTCACTTGATCTGGTCTGAATATGTAGCTTAGAAGAGCATGAAGAAGAACCACTGAAGCAGGATAAACCTCAGATCAATAGAGATGATGATGAAGGTTGGATTCTGGTGATTAGGCAAAAACACAATAAGAAAATTACCCGAAAAGAGTTGAGCGTATGAAGAAGGAAAAAATGTAGGTGCATCACCACCAGAAACCACGACGTCCAGTGACTTTGGAGGAATTCTTACCAAATTGGTTCCAAGACAATATCGAGGCATCATGTTTTAATACTGACAAAGAAGAAGTAAAAGGTGAAAGTCCATCGATGGTCCCTCCTTCATCTTCCAAAGAGCCTACTGAACTTCCTATTCAAGAAGTTTATGCATGTGATACAAAAATAACTTTAATATATGATGATCTTATTCTTGATGAAACACAACACAACCGTCCTTTGTATATGGTAGGCCATATGCTAGAGAAGAAGATAAATTGATAGATGAAGGATCTGAAGTCAATATTCTTCCTATTCGCATAATGAAGGAGCTTGGCATCATGACTGAAGAACTCACTGAATGTCATTTGATGATCCAAGGATTCAATTAAGGGGGTCAAAGAGCCATAGGTTCTATAAGTTTATATATCCACATCGGAGATTTAAAATTGAGTGTGTGGATGCATGTGATCGTTCCAAAGACTTCATACAACATATTGCTTGGCAGGCCTTGGGTGCATGAGAACAAAATTATCTTAGCCTCCTACTATTAATGTTTGAAGTATCTCGAAGGTGGAATTGAAAGGAAGATAATTGCTGATGATAAGTCATTCACTGAAGCTGAGTTGCACTTCGCTGATGCAAAGTTCTACTTGAAGAGTCACATTGTGGAGGATGCAAAAATTGACGATGGTAAATCAACTAAGTATGATGAGCTTGCAATCAAAAGAGATGATATAGCTGCGGGAAAATTCAAAGTTGATGGTTACAAACCTCACTCCATTTCGAGTAAAGGAATCATTATGGCCTCAAAGAAGAAGGCAACTCCTGTGCATTGCTATGTTTCGAAGGTGAAGAAGAAGAAGGTCAATCATCTGACATCCAAGAAAGTGCACTGAAGGGACTAACTCTTCCTATCAAACGGATTATGGCGATAAACTTATCCTCAAAGTTTCTTGGAGAGTTGAAGTAGAATGATGACACCAAATGAGTTGAAGTAGTCACCAATTGAAAAGTTATGTCTGGCGTTAGTCTTTTCAATCCAAAAGATGAAACACTACTTTCAAGCTCACGTTGTTCATCTTATATCTAGAGCAAATCCCCTCAATTTTATGATATCGAAACCAGTCCTTAGTGAATGACCTGCTAGGTGGTACTTTCAGTCTCAAAAGTTTGAGATTGTGTTCATCCCTCAAAAATCTATAAAGGGACAAGCATTAGCAGACTTCTTGGCGGATCACCCGACCTGATGATTGGGAGCTAACTGATAAACTTCCTGATGAGGGTGCAATGGTTATTGAAGTTCAACCTCCGTGGAAGATGTACTTTGATGGTGCGGCATATAGAGGTAGAGCTGGCGTTGGTGTGGTGTTTGTCACTCCACAAGGAGAGGTTATCCCATACTCTTTTACTCTGACACAATGTTGCTCTAACAATGTCGCTGAATATCAAGCGTTAATACTTGGACTTGAAATGGTTGTCGACATGAAGAAACTACAATATCAAGTCTTTGGTGACTCTCAGCTAGTGATCAATCAACTCTTGGAAAGTTATGAGGTCAAAAAGCCCGAGCTACGCCCATATCATGGTTACGCTTAGAAGTTGATTGGATGGCTTGGAGATGTGAGCCTCCAACATGTACCAAGGAAGGAGAACCGGAAGGCCGATGCCTTGGTTGCTCTAGCTTCAACTCTAACTCTTCCAGACTAGACAAAAGTTACTATCTGCCAAAAATGGGTAGTACCACCTGATGTGCCGCTAATTTACGGCACTTTCGACTCCTTTTTACTAAGAACAATTGTACGTTTTCAAGCAACCATTGTTGTTTTTGATGTTTTTATGTTGTATTTTTAGGAAATGGAAACAAACACGGAAACAGACGGAAATACGCAAAAAAGAATATTCTGGATAAGAGTGACGGTTCAGGTGACGGTCCGCAAGGGTGTGACGGTCCATCACCGAAACCGTCACACCAAGGTAGCAGCCAAGGCAGCACCACTGCCTAAGGGTGACGGTCCAGGCGACGGTCCGTCAACCCTGTGACGGTCCGTCACCCCAAGCCGTCACACTTAGGCAGTCTGCGATGCGGAATCCGAGCGTTTTTGGGAAAGGTTTCCTAGACTCCTATAAATACCCTATGTTAGGTTTATTTTAGTTATTACCTTTCCAATAGTTTTTACACACATTACTAAATAATTTAGGAGAGTTTTTGAGCGATTTTTGAGAGAGGAAACGCGCTACACACGGTTTCCTTCTCTTCAATCTTGTTCTTGATTGTTCTTGGGATCTTGGTTTTTCTTGCTCTTGGATTAATTAAAGATTGTTTTCAATACATTGTAAGGATCTCTTTTCTTTATTATGAATATTGCTTTCTTTTGTTCTTCTACAAGCATGAGTAACTAAACCTCCCACAACTAGGGTTGTGGGAGCCATGGCTAAAGTAGCGATATAGATTCCGGGTAGCGACGGGTTCAATATATGTATTGTCACGTTGTTAATCATGCATTATTTAACGTTTTCTAGTGGTTTCAAACATTAGAACATGCCTAGGTTTAATTTGCTTGAGTAAAGAGATTAAAACCAGGAAACTTGATTAACAACAAGGATTCGAGACTACTAACTCTCGTCTAATGATTAATGCTGTAACTAGATTAATCTACTTGATGTTTAAGGTTAAAATCTAAAAAGCACATCTTTTCGAGGTCGAGAGAATAGAAAAGGAAATTTGTTTATTTGGTCGAGAGACGTTTAGACGATACCATTAATTCAATCACATCGTGACAAGCATATAAAAAGAACCCGGTTAAGCTTGAAATCGACATTGTTACAAATGCCATGGTGAACACGTCCCTAGTTCACACTCTCCTATTGATTATTCCTCTTACATTATTGCTTGCTTTTGTTTACACTTCGTTCACAAAACCCCCCCTTTTCCAGAAACTATTGACGACTAGTCACTTAATTCACTAAAGACTTGAATTTGCACCATATTCTCTGTGGGATTCGACCCCAACCTAGTTGGGTTCTATATTTGACTATGACCGCTTACGCCTCGTTAATTCGAGGTGTAGTTTGGGCGTTATCAAAAAGTGGCGCCGTTGCCGGGGAATACGGTTGTTAATTAAGTCTGGTGTGTTTATTTGACTCTTAGTCATAATTTCCTGCTTTTACTTTTATTTGTTGTTTTTATTTATTATAGGGTATATAGTTGTGCATACGGTTTTTTATTAAGTCGGGTGTATCTTGATGAAGTCTGAGTAATCAAGACACCCGCGTCATGCCGCGACGTTAAATCAGGCGCTGTATGGGAGGCAACCCATAAATTGTTGTTATATTATAGTCTAATTAATTCGTGGGGAAACCTGTGAGTTACCACCGAGGGTTTTTGTTGCCGTGTTTCTTTTCCCTCCGGTGTGCTATCTAGTAGAACTGGCATGTTTAGGTGGTTAGTTTAAATTTTTTTAGTGTCTATAGCAAGCATCATGGCGTTTTTCTGGTTTAAAAATGAGGCCCCTTTAAAAATTTTCTGGTTTTGTAGTTATGTTGAAACGGTTGACTGTCTGGATCCTTGTATGTCATTGTGTGATTATGAGTAGAATGAGTATGCTTAAGCCGAGCGGTTGTTTGAGAGTTGGTAGCGATATAGTTTCTTGGTGCCAAGAGCGTGTGAGATGATTGTTATAAATTCTTACTCTGTGCATGCATCTAGAACTTGCCCGGTCTATTTTGTTAAGTTCGAAGTTTGGTTGCTTAGGAAAGGATCACAGGCCTTTTTGTGTGCAGTCCACTTAACCTAAAAGACCGTCCAAATATAAATAATCCCTTGATCCCTGTTTGAGCCATAATTGACCTTATTCTTTCAATAACCTGTCACCATTCCCGTTTAACTTTGAATCCCTATTTTGGCCCTGGTCCTTCCTTGGACATCGTGCACCTCAACGCAGGCAATCAGCCTAAGTTGAGGGTGGCTACTATAGAGGTAAACCCTGTTTTGGCCCTGGTCCTTCCATGGACATTGTGCACCTCAACCCAGGCAATCAGCCTAAGTTGAGGGTGGCTACTATAGAGGTGAATGATAAGAAAAAGAGGATAGTGAAGATTGGTTGTGAATAGAATAAAAATTCGGGTGTGTGTCTTAGAAAAGAGATGAAAGAGATCGAAAAAGAAATAAAAAGAATTGTCAAAATAAAGAGGCCGCACCTGTAGCTAGAAAGAAGGAAATTTAAAGGTGAATAAGGATGGACAGTAAAGTTATGTGGTGATAAGACGTTCGGTGGTTACAAGGAGGGCTTAGTCACTAACCCCTAAATGTATCCTACCTGCACCTGAAGCCTCATTACAAGCCTAAACAAGTCCTGTAGTGATCCTGAGCGACTTTCTGAAGAGCTGAAATAGAATAGTAAGGGCAAGCCTATGGTATCGCATGTGCATTGGTTGAAATCGTTTGTGAGTGTGAGCGCTTACCTAGTCCCAAATCTTGTGTGTGGATTTCTTTGTGATGAGGGCACCAAGATGTCTGTATTGTCTATTGATTGTTAAGATAGCTACGCGTGTGTATGTAGAATGTTCTATCATATCGGAATGACATGTTTGGATCCTTGCAAGTCAGTGTTTCATACATTCGTGTGCTACGAGGGAGCTTGATTTAATGGATTAAGATGTGGAATGGCCATGAGTTGCTAGAGACATGAGTTCGTGTTCTTAGTTGAGTCGTTTTATTGTTTTATGTTATGTTGCTTGAGGACAAGCGAACGTTTTAAGTTGAGGGTGTTGATGTGCCGCTAATTTACGGCACTTTCGACTCCTTTTTACTAAGAACAATCGTACGTTTTCAAGCAACCGTTGTTGTTTTTGATGTTTTTATGTTGTATTTGTAGGAAATGAAAACAAACACGGAAACGGACAGAAATACGTGAAAAAGAACATTCTGGATAAGAGTGACGGTTCAGGTGACGGTCCGTCAAGGGTGTGACGGTCCGTCACCCAAACCGTCACACCAAGGCAGCAGCCAAGGCAGCACCACTGCCTAAGGGTGACGGTCCAGGCGACGGTCCGTCAACCCTGTGACGGTCCGTCACCCCAAGCCGTCACACTTAGGCAGTCCGCGATGCGGAATCCGAGCGTTTTTGGGATTGGTTTCCTAGACTCCTATAAATACCCTATGTTAGGTTTATTTTAGTTATTACCTTTCCAATAGTTTTTACACACATTACTAAATAATTTAGGAGAGTTTTGAGCGATTTTTGAGAGAGGAAACGCGCTACACACGGTTTCCTTCTCTTCAATCTTGTTCTTGATTGTTCTTGGGATCTTGGTTTTTCTTGCTCTTGGATTAATTAAAGATTGTTTTCAATACATTGTAAGGATCTCTTTTCTTTATTATGAATATTGCTTTCTTTTGTTCTTCTACAAGCATGAGTAACTAAACCTCCCACAACTAGGGTTGTGGGAGCCATGGCTAAAGAAGTGATATAGATTCCGGGTAGCGACGGGTTCAATATATGTATTGTCACGTTGTTAATCATGCATTATTTAACGTTTTCTAGTGGTTGCAAACATTAGAATATGCCTAGGTTTAATTTGCTTGAGTAAAGAGATTAAAACCGGGAAACTTGATTAACGACGAGGATTCGAGACTACCAACTCTCATCTTATGATTAATGTTGTAACTAGATTAATCTACTTGATGTTTAGGATTGAAATCTAAAAGCACACCTTTTTGAGATCGAGAGAAGAGAAAAGGAAATTTATCTATTTGGTCGAGAGACGTTTAGACGATACCATTAATTCAATCACAGCGTGACAAGCATATAAAAAGAACCCGGTTAAGCTTAGAATCGACATTGTTACAAATGCCATGGTGAACACGTCCCTAGTTCGCTCTCACCTATTGATTATTACTCTTACATTATTGCTTGCTTTTGTTTACACTTCGTTCACAAAACCCCCCCTTTTCCGGAAACTATTGACTATTAGTCACATACTTCACTAAAGACTTGAATTTGCACCATATTCCCTGTGGGATTCGACCCCAACCTAGTTGGGTTCTATATTTGACTACGACCGCTTACGCTTCGTTAATTCGAGGTGTAGTTTGGGCGTTATCAAAAAGTGGCGCCGTTGCCGGGGAATACGGTTGTTAATTAAGTTTGGTGTGTTTATTTGACTCTTAGTCATACTTTCCTGCTTTTACTTTTATTTGTTGTTTTTGTCTATTATAGGGTATATAGTTGTGCATACGGTTGTTTATTAAGTCTGGGGTGTCTTGATGAAGTCTGAGTAATCAAGACACCCGCGTCGTGCCGCGACGTTAAATCAGGCGCTGTATGGGAGGCAACCCATAAATTGTTGTTGTATTATAGTCTAATTAATTCGTGGGGAAACCTGTGAGTCACCACCGAGGGTTTTTGTTGCCGTGTTTCTTTTCCCTCCGGTGTGCTATCTAGTAGAACCGGCATGTTTAGGTGGTTAGTTTAAATTTTTTTTAGTGTCTATAGCAAGCATCATGGCGTTTTTCTGGTTTAAAAATGAGGCCCCTTTAAAATTTTCTGGTTTTGTACTTATGTTGAAACGATTGACTGTCTGGATCCTTGTATGTCATTGTGTGATTATGAGTAGAATGAGTATGCTTAAGCCGAGCGGTTGTTTGAGAGTTGGTAGCGATATAGTTTCTTGGTGCCAAGAGCGTGTGAGATGATTGTTATAAATTCTTACTCTGTGCATGCATCTAGAACTTGCCCGGTCTATTTTGTTAAGTTCGAAGTTTGGTTGCTTAGGAAAGGATTACAGGCCCTTTTTTGTGCAGTCCACTTAACCTAAAAGACCGTCCAAATATAAATAATCCCTTGATCCCTGTTTGAGCCATAATTGACCTTATTCTTTCAATAACCTGTCACCATTCCCATTTAACTTTGAATCCCTATTTTGGCCCGGGTCCTTCCTTGGACATCGTGCACCTCAACTCAGGCAATCAGCCTAAGTTGAGGGTGGCTACTATAGAGGTAAACCCTATTTTGGCCCTGGTCCTTCCATGGACATTGTGCACCTCAACCCAGGCAATCAACATATGTTGAGGGTGGCTACTAAAGAGGTGAATGATAAGAAAAAGAGGATAGTGAAGATTGGTTGTGAATAGAATAAAAATTCGGGTGTGTGTCTTAGAAAAGAGATGAAAGAGATCGAAAAAGAAATAAAAAGAATTGTCAAAATAAAGAGGCCGCACCTGTAGCTAGAAAGAAGGAAATTTAAAGGTGAATAAGGATGGACAGTAAAGTTATGTGGTGATAAGACGTCGGTGGTTCCAAGGAGGGCTTAGTCACTAACCCCTAAATGTATCCTACCTGCACCTGAAGCCTCATTACAAGCCTAAACAAGTCCTGTAGTGATCCTGAGCGACTTTCTGAAGAGCTGAAATAGAATAGTAAGGGCAAGCCTATGGTATCGCATGTGCATTGGTTGAAATCGTTTGTGAGTGTGAGCGCTTACCTAGTCCCAAATCTTGTGTGTGGGATTTCTTTGTGGTGAGGGCACCAAGATGTCTGTATTGTCTATTGATTGTTAAGATAGCTACGCGTGTGTATGTAGAATGTTCTATCATATCGGAATGACATGTTTGGATCCTTGCAAGTCAGTGTTTCATACATTCGTGTGCTACGAGGGAGCTTGATTTAATGGATTAAGATGTGGAATGGCCATGAGTTGCTAGAGACATGAGTTCGTGTTCTTAGTTGAGTCGTTTTATTGTTTTATGTTATGTTGCTTGAGGACAAGCGAACGTTTTAAGTTGAGGGTGTTGATGTGCCGCTAATTTACGGCACTTTCGACTCCTTTTTACTAAGAACAATCGTACATTTTCAAGCAACCGTTGTTGTTTTTGATGTTTTTATGTTGTATTTGTAGGAAATGGAAACAAACACGGAAACAGACGAAAATACGCGAAAAAGAACATTCTGGATAAGAGTGACGGTTCAGGTGACGGTCCGTCAAGGGTGTGACGGTCCGTCACCCAAACCGTCACACCAAGGCAGCAGCCAAGGCAGCACCACTGCCTAAGGGTGACGGTCCAGGCGACGGTCCGTCAACCCTGTGATGGTCCGTCACCCCAAGCCGTCACACTTAGGCAGTCCGCGACGCGGAATCCAAGCTTTTTTGGGAAAGGTTTCCTAGACTCCTATAAATACCCTATGTTAGGTTTATTTTAGTTATTACCTTTCCAATAGTTTTTACACACATTACTAAATAATTTAGGAGAGTTTTTGAGAGAGGAAACGCGCTACACACGGTTTCCTTCTCTTCAATCTTGTTATTGATTGTTCTTGGGATCTTGGTTTTTCTTGCTCTTGGATTAATTAAAGATTGTTTTCAATACATTGTAAGGATCTCTTTTCTTTATTATGAATATTGCTTTCTTTTGTTCTTCTACAAGCATGAGTAACTAAACCTCCCACAACTAGGGTTGTGGGAGCCATGGCTAAAGTAGCGATATAGATTCCGGGTAGCGACGGGTTCAATATATGTATTGTCACGTTGTTAATCATGCATTATTTAACGTTTTCTAGTGGTTGCAAACATTAGAACATGCCTAGGTTTAATTTGCTTGAGTAAAGAGATTAAAACCAGGAAACTTGATTAACAACAAGGATTCGAGACTACTAACTCTCGTCTAATGATTAATGCTGTAACTAGATTAATCTACTTGATGTTTAAGGTTGAAATCTAAAAAGCACATCTTTTCGAGGTCGAGAGAATAGAAAAGGAAATTTGTTTATTTGGTCGAGAGACGTTTAGACGATACCATTAATTCAATCACATCGTGACAAGTATATAAAAAGAACCCGGTTAAGCTTAGAATCGACATTGTTACAAATGCCATGGTGAACACGTCCCTAGTTTGCACTCTCCTATTGATTATTCCTCTTACATTATTGCTTGCTTTTGTTTACACTTCGTTCACAAAACCGCCCCTTTTCCGGAAACTATTGACGACTAGTCACTTAATTCACTAAAGACTTGAATTTGCACCATATTCTCTGTGGGATTCGACCCCAACCTAGTTGGGTTCTATATTTGACAACGACCGCTTACGCCTCGTTAATTCGAGGTGTAGTTTGGGAGTTATCAAAAAGTGACGCCGTTGCCGGGGAATACGGTTGTTAATTAAGTCTGGTGTGTTTATTTGACTCTTAGTCATAATTTCCTGCTTTTACTTTTATTTGTTGTTTTTGTTTATTATAGGGTATATAGTTGTGCATACGGTTGTTTATTAAGTCGGGTGTATCTTGATGAAGTCTGAGTAATCAAGACACCCGCGTCGTGCCGCGACGTTAAATCAGGCGCTCTATGGGAGGCAACTCATAAATTGTTGTTGTATTATAGTCTAATTAATTCGTGGGGAAACCTGTGAGTCACCACCGAGGGTTTTTGTTGCCGTGTTTCTTTTCCCTCCGGTGTGCTATCTAGTAGAACCGGCATGTTTAGGTGGTTAGTTTAAATTTTTTTTAGTGTCTATAGCAAGCATCATGGCGTTTTTCTGGTTTAAAAATGAGGCCCCTTTAAAATTTTTCTGGTTTTGTACTTATGTTGAAACGATTGACTGTCTGGATCCTTGTATGTCATTGTGTGATTATGAGTAGAATGAGTATGCTTAAGCCGAGCGGTTGTTTGAGAGTTGGTAGCGATATAGTTTCTTGGTGCCAAGAGCGTGTGAGATGATTGTTATAAATTCTTACTCTGTGCATGCATCTAGAACTTGCCCGGTCTATTTTGTTAAGTTCGAAGTTTGGTTGCTTAGGAAAGGATTACAGGACCTTTTTGTGTGCAGTCCACTTAACCTAAAAGACCGTCCAAATATAAATAATCCCTTGATCCCTGTTTGAGCCATAATTGACCTTATTCTTTCAATAACCTGTCACCATTCTCGTTTAACTTTGAATCCCTATTTTGGCCCTGGTCCATCCTTGGACATCGTGCACCTCAACTCAGGCAATCAACCTAAGTTGAGGGTGGCTACTATAGAGGTAAACCCTATTTTGGCCCTGGTCCTTCCATGGACATTGTGCACCTCAACCCAGGCAATCAACATAAGTTGAGGGTGGCTACTAAAGAGGTGAATGATAAGAAAAAGAGGATAGTGAAGATTGGTTGTGAATAGAATAAAAATTCGGGTGTGTGTCTTAGAAAAGAGATGAAAGAGATCGAAAAAGAAATAAAAAGAATTGTCAAAATAAAGAGGCCGCACCTGTAGCTAGAAAGAAGGAAATTTAAAGGTGAATAAGGATGGACAGTAAAGTTATGTGGTGATAAGACGTCGGTGGTTCCAAGGAGGGCTTAGTCACTAACCCCTAAATGTATCCTACCTGCACCTGAAGCCTCATTACAAGCCTAAACAAGTCCTGTAGTGATCCTGAGCGACTTTCTGAAGAGCTAAAATAGAATAGTAAGGGCAAGCCTATGGTATCGCATGTGCATTGGTTGAAATTGTTTGTGAGTGTGAGCGCTTACCTAGTCCCAAATCTTGTGTGTGGGATTTCTTTGTGGTGAGGGCACCAAGATGTCTGTATTGTCTATTGATTGTTAAGATAGCTACGCATGTGTATGTAGAATGTTCTATCATATCGGAATGACATGTTTGGATCCTTGCAAGTCAGTGTTTCATACATTCGTGTGCTACGAGGGAGCTTGATTTAATGGATTAAGATGTGGAATGGCCATGAGTTTCTAGAGACATGAGTTCGTGTTCTTAGTTGAGTCATTTTATTGTTTTATGTTATGTTGCTTGAGGACAAGCGAACGTTTTAAGTTGAGGGTGTTGATGTGCCGCTAATTTACGGCACTTTCGACTCCTTTTTACTAAGAACTATCGTACGTTTTCAAGCAACCGTTGTTGTTTTTGATGTTTTTATGTTGTATTTGTAGGAAATGGAAACAAACACGGAAACGGACGGAAATACGCGAAAAAGAACATTCTGGATAAGAGTGACGGTTCAGGTGACGGTCCGTCAAGGGTGTGACGGTCCGTCACCCAAACCGTCACACCAAGGCAGCAGCCAAGGCAGCAGCCAAGGCAGCACCACTGCCTAAGGGTGACGGTCCAGGCGACGGTCCGTCAACCCTGTGACGGTCCATCACCCTGGCCGTCACACTTAGGCAGTCCGCGACGCGGAATCCGAGCGTTTTTGGGATTGGTTTCCTAGACTCCTATAAATACCCTATGTTAGGTTTATTTCATTATTATGCTTTGAACCAAGTTTTTCCAATAATTTTAGGAGAGTTTTTGAGCGAGTTTTGCGAGAGGAAACGCGCTACACCCGGTTTCCTTCTCCAAAATCTTGTTCTTGATTCGTTCTTGGGATCTTTGGTTTCTTGTTCTTGGAATAATTAAAGATTGTTCTCAATACATTGTAAGGATTTCTTTTCTTTATTATGGATATGACTTTCTTTTATTTTTCTACTAGCATGAGTAACTAAACCTCCCACAACTAGGGTTGTGGGAGCCATGGCAAACGTAGTGATATAGATTCCGGGTAGCGTTGGGTTCGATATATGTATTGTCACGTTGTTAATCATTCATTATTTAACATTTTCTAGTGGTTGCAAACATTAGAACATGCCTAGGTTTAAGTTTGCTTGAGTAAAGAGATTAAAATCGGGAAACTTGATTAACAACAAGGATTCGAGACTACTAACTCTCGTCTAATGATTAATGCTATAACTAGATTAATCTACTTGATGTTTAGGATTGAAATCTAAAAAGCACATCTTTTCAAGGTTGAGAGAATAGAAAAGGAAATTTGTTTATTTGGTCGAGAGACGTTTAGACGATACCATTAATTCAATCACATCGTGACAAGCATATAAAAAGAACCCGGTTAAGCTTAGAATCGACATTGTTACCAACGCCATGGTAAACACTTCCCTAGTTCATTCTCCTATTGATTATTTCTCATACGTTAATTGTTTGTTTTGTTTACGCATTGTTTACTCAAAACCCCCCCAATTTACCGGAAACTATTGACTATTAGTCACATACTTCACTAACGACTTAATTCTCACCATATTCTCTGTGGGATTCGACCCCAACCTAGTTGGGTTCTATATTTGACTACGACCGCTTACGCTTTGTTAATTCGAGGTGTAGTTTGGGCGTTATCATCACTGCCAAATAAGGATGAACATGTAAAAAATAAATTGGAGCATCTTGTCGCTGTTTCTGAAGCCCTGAAGGAAGATTTGCAATAACCTGTTATTGACTACTTGTGTTATAGGATACTTACAGAAGATCCAAGGAGAAAGACTAGCATCCGTCATTGTGCGCCTCGCTTTCTTTACTACAAGGACACATTATATAGAAGATCATTTGAGGGAGTACTTTTGTGATGTTTGGGGGTAGAAGAAGCAGTCCAAGCTTTGATAGAAGCACATTTGGGATTATGTGGACCACATCAATCTAGACCAAAGCTACACTTTCACATAAAGAGGACAGGATATTACTGGCCAACGATGGTGAAAGATTGCTTAGATTATACTCGGAGATGCAAGGCTTGCCAGTTTTATGTAAATTTTATACATCAGCCTCCTGAAGTATTGCATTCGACTATCGCATCTTGACCATTCGATGCTTGGGGACTAGATGTTGTTGGACCACTACCAAAGTTTTCCGGTGGACACTTGTACATTTTGGATGCAATAGATTACTTCTCAAAATGGGCAGAAGTTGTCACTCTCAAAGAAGTGAAGAAGGAGAATGTTGCAAACTTCATCCGAGTGAATATTATCTACAATTTTGGCATTCCTTGCTACATAATAACGTACAATGGAAAGTCATTTGATAATAAGTTGATGAACAAGATTATTGAATTCTTTGAGTTCAAGAAGCATAAATCTTCTATGTATCATACTGCCGCCAATGGTCTAGCTGAAGCTTTCAACAATACTTTATGCAACTTGCTAAAAAAGGTTATCTTTAAGTCCAAAAGGGATTGACACGAGCGAATGGAGGAAGCTTTGTGGGCATATAGAACAACTTACCGCACACCAACGCAAGCAACCCCATACTCACTTGCTTTTGGAGTTGAAGAAGTCCTACCACTTGAGCGTCAAATACCTTCTTTAAGACTTACTATTCAAGAAGGTCTCATTGAAGAAGAAAATGATCGATTGCGTCTTGCAGAGTTAGATGCACTTGATGAGAAAAGGCCGGAAGCTCAACAAAATCTGGAATGTTATCAAGCCCGTCTGTGTCGTGCTTTCAACAAAATGTTTTGCTTGAGGTGCTTCTAAGTTGGAGATCAAGTACTTGCAGTAAGGAGGAGGCCCATTATCACTTCACATTGGTCTGGGGGCAAATTAACTCTGAAGTGGGATGGACCATATGTTATTCAAGAAGCATATTCAAGTGGTGCTTACAAACTGGTTGACACGGATGGCGTGAGGGTCGGCCCTATTAACTCCAAGTTCTTGAAAAGGTACTATCCTTGAAGCAAGTTGATGCTCCTTAAGGCACCAACATAAACTGCATGTAACTCCTGGCCCGCAAGAGTATAAACTGTATATGACTCTTTAAAAAAAAATTGTCTGCTAGGTTGAAAACTTCGCAAGAGGTAGCCTAGGAAAAAGTTAGGACATAAAAAGTATGCTAGGTTAAAAACATTTCAAGAGGTGGTCTAGGCAAAAGTTAGAGTTAACGTTATCAAATTTTCCAAAAATACGAGTTGAAGTTGCCAAATACGCCAAGTCTGCAAGCTGAAGTCTCTAAATTTGTCAAGTTTTCAAGTTGGAGTCATCAAGACCTTCAAGCCTTCAAGTTGAGGCCTTCTAAATTTTCATGCCTTAAGGTGGACAAAATTTATCCCTTTGCACCTTAAGCTGATCTTTTACGGATATATCCTTAAAAGGATCTCTAAATTTTCATATCTTAAAGTGGACCAAATTTGTCTCTTTGCACCTTAAGCTGGTCTTTTACGGATGTATCCTTTAAGAGAATCTCTAAATTTTCATACCTTAAAGTGGACAAAATTTATCCATTTGTACCTTAAGTTGGCCTTTTATGGATGTATTCTTAAAAAGATCTCTAAATTTTCATGCCTTAAGGCGGACAAAATTTATCCCTTTGCAACTTAAGCTGGCCTTTTGTGAATATATTCTTAAAAGGGTCTCTAAATCTCCATGCCTTAAGGTGGATAAAATTTATCCCTTTGAGCCTTAAGCTAGCCTTTTGAGGATGTGTCCATAAAAAGATCTCAAAATTGTCATGACTCAAGACAGAAATCAAAAGAGATGAGCTTGCAATCAAAAGAGATGATGTGGCTGTGGTAAAAGTCAAAGTTAGTAGTAACAAACCTCACTATATTTCAAGTAAAGGAAGCATTATGGCCTCAAAGAAGAAAGCAACTCATGTGCTTTGCTATGTTTCAAAGGTGAGGAAAGAAAAAGTCAATCATCTGACGTCCAAGAAAGTGCACTGAAGGTACTAACTCTTCCTATTAAATGGATTAAGGTGATAAACTTATCCTCAAAGTTTCTTGGAGAGTTTGTGGCTCAAAGTTCACCACAAGATATGACACTCTCTACAGAGCGTACAAATGAAGGTTTTGATCCAAATGCTTATAGGTTATTCGTGAAGGCTGGATAATACCCCAATGAAATGTGAAAGTTGGGGAAACTCCCATCAGAAGCTACTACCAAGCAATAACGTGAAGGCCTAGGGTATAAGAAGCCACCACCGCATTGTATCTCCATAAGAAGGGCAAGTAGCAACCACATCACTATGGAAGATGAGTCTATTGCTTCCAACAAAAGGCCTTCTATCTTTGATAGACTTGGAAAATCAACCCCAAGAACTTCTATGTTCGAAAGGTTAGATCTATTGAAAAAGAATAACAAGCACTGGAGAGACTGTCAACACTTGATAATCCTGCTTCACCTAGAGTCCAAAAGGATTTTCAAATTTTTATCCCTTCTAGAATGAGGCGATGAATGAAAATTATGGTTTCATATGAGGAGACACTAAAATCAAAGATTCATGCAGTGGTTCATACCTAGGAGCATGAAGAGGATGAATAAAGTGTAGGCTCTTTATATCATATTACTGTTCAGAGTGAGAAAGATACTTCATCTCAAAAGAAGGTTGACGAGAAGATGATGGATATTGCCTGGGGTCATCACATATCTGTTAATGATGGTGATCCTCAAGAGGATAAAGATACTAGAGATGCTCCATCGAAACTAGAAAAAGGAGTGAAGACCACAATAGATCCCTTGAAGGAAGTTAATCTTGGAACCAAAAAAGAACCAAGGTCAACTTACCAAAGCGCTTTTCTAGAAGTTGATGAAAAAATTGCTTATATAGATATACTTAAGCAATACATGGATGTATTTTCTTGGAGTTACAAAGAGATGCCTGGCTTGGATCCCAAAGTGGCAGTTCATTAGTTAGCAGTCAAGAATGGTGCTCGTCCTGTTAAGCAGGCCCAAAGACGTTTCAGACCAGACTTGGTTCTGTTGATTGAGAGTGAAGTTAACAAACTCATTAAAGCTGGATTTATTGGGGAAGTAGAGTATCCCATATGGATTTCAAGTATTGTCCCCGTGCAGAAGAAGAATGACCAAATTCAAGTTTGTGTTGACTTAAGAGATCTCAACCACGCATTTCCTAAGGATTAATTTCCACTCCGTATTCCAAAGCTAATGGTTGATGCTACCATAGGATATGAGGTGATGTCTTTCATGGATGGTTCCTCTGGTTATAACCAAATTCACATGGCACCAAAGAATGAAGAGCTCACTGCATTTTATACACCTAAAGGTATTTATTACTACAAAGTGATTCCTTTTGATCTGAAGAATGTTGGTGCCACATAACAAAGGGCTATGCAAAATATCTTCGATGACTTGCTCCATAAAAATATTGAATGCTATGTTGATGATTTGGTGGTGAAGTCAAAAAAGAAGAGCGACGTTTTGAAAGACTTGAGAATGGTATTTGAGCTGCTCTGATGATATCAGCTGAGAATGAATCCATTGAAATGTGCCTTTGGAGTTACTTCTGGAAAGTTCCTTGGCTACATTGTGCGACATCGAGGAATTGAGATTGATCAAGCCAAATTGGAACCAATTCCAAAGATGCCTGAGCCTCGAAATATTCACGAGTTAAAAAGTCTTCAAGAAAAGCTAGCATACCTGAGGAGGTTCATCTCAAATCTAGCTGGAAGATGTCAACCGTTCAGCGATATCATGAAAAAGGGTGATCCTTTCAAGTGGGATCAAGATTGTAGTAACTCCTTTGAAAGTATCAAGTCATATTTGATGAAGCCTCTAGTTCTTGCAGCTCCTATACTTGGAAAATCATTGATACTTTATATTGCGGCTCAAGAAATGTCAGTTGGAGAACTATTGGCTCAAAAAAATAGTGAAAGCAAAGAGAACTCCCTTTATTACCTAAGAAGAATGATGACACCAAATGAGTTGAAGTATTCGCCAATTGAAAAGTTGTGTCTGGAGATAGTCTTCTCAATCCAAAATATTAAACACTACTTTCAAGCTCACGTTGTTCATCTTATATCTAGAGCAAATCACTTCAAGTTTATGATGTCGAAACTAGTCCTTAGTGACCGACTTGCTAGGTGGTACTTTCACTTTCAAAAGTTTGAGATTGTGTACATCCTTCAAAAATCTATAAAGGGACAAACATTAGATGACTTCTTGGCGGATCACACAATACCTGATGATTAGGAGATAATTGATGAACTTCCTGATGAGAGTGCAATGGTTATTGAAGTTCAACCTCCGTGGAAGATGTACTTTGATGGTGTGACACATTGAGGTGGAGCTATAGCTGGCGTGGTATTTTTCACTCCACAAGTAGAGGTTCTCCCATACTCCTTTACTCTGACACAATGTTTCTCCAACGATGTCGCTGAATATCAGGCATTAATACTTGGACTTGAAATGGCTATCGACATGAAGCAACTACAATTGCAAGTCTTTGGTGACTCTGAACTGGTGATCAATCAACTCTTGGAAAATTATGAGGTCAAAAAGCCCTAGCTACACCCATATCATGGTTACGTTTAGATGTTTATAGAATGGCTTGGAGATATGAGCCTCTAACATGTACTAAGGAAGGAGAACCGGAAGGTCGATTCCTTGGTTGCTCTAGCTTCAACTCTAACTCTTCCGGACTAGACACAAGTTACTGTCTACCAAAAATGGGTAGTACCACCACCAAATGAGGATGAACATGTAGAAAACAAGCTGGAACATCTCGTCGTTGTTTCTGAAACAGTGAAAGAAGATTGGCAACCACCTATTATTGACTACTTGTGTTATGCGATACTTTCAAAAGATCCAAGGAGAAAGACTGACATCCGTTATCGTGAGCCTCGCTCTCTTTACTATAAGGACACATTATATCAAAGATCATTTGAGGGAGTACTTTTGCGATGTTTGGGGGTAGAAGAAGTGGTCCATGCTTTGCAAGAAGCACATTCGGGAGTATGTAGATCACATCAATATAGACCAAGGCTACACTTTCACATAAAGAGGATAGGTTATTACTGGTCGATGATGGGGAAAGATTTCTTGGATTACGCTCGGAGATGCAAGGCTTTCTAGTTTCATGTAAATTTTATATATTAACCTCGTGATGTATTTCACTCGACTATCATCTTGGCCATTCGACACTTGTGTGCTAGATGGTGTTGGACCACTAAAAAAGTCTTCTGGTGGACACTTGTACATCTTGACTGCAACAAATTACTTCTCAAAATGGGCAGAAGTTGTCTCTCTCAAAGAAGTGAAGAAGGATAATGTTGCAAACTTCATCCGAGTGAATATTATCCACCATTTTGGCATTCCTTGCTACATAATAATGGACAATGTCAAGCCATTTTATAACAAGTTGATGAACAAGATTTGTGAATTCTTCGAGTTCAAGCAGCGTAAAATCTTCTATGTATCATGTTGCCGCCAATGGTCATATGAAGCTTTCAACAAGACTTTATGAAACTTGCTGAAAAAGGTTGTGTTTAAGTCCAAAAGGGATTGGCACGAGCAAATGGAGGAAGTTTTGTGGGCATATAGAACAACTTACCGCACACTAACGCAAGCAAACCCATACTCACTTGCTTTTGGAGTTGAAGCAGTTCTACCGCTGGAGTGTCAAATACCTTCTTTAAGACTTCCTATTCAAGAAGGGCTCACTGAAGAATAAAATGCTCGATTGTGTCTTGCAGAGTTAGAAGCACTTGATGAGAAAAGGCTGTAAGCTCAACAAAATTCTGGAATGTTATCAAGCCCGTCTGTCTCGTGCTTTCAACAAAAAGTTTTGCTTGAGGTGCTTCTAAGTTGGAGATCAAGTACTTGCAGTAAGGAGGAGGCCCATTATCACTTCACATTAGTCTGGGGGCAAATTAACTCTGAAGTGGGATGGACCATATATTATTGAAGAGGCATATTCAAGTGGTGCTTACAAACTGGTTGATGCGGATGGCATAAGGGTCGGACCTATTAATGCTAGGTTCTTGAAGAGGTACTATCCTTGAAGCAAGTTGACTCTTCTTAAGTCACCAGCATAAACTGCATGTAACTTCTGGCCCGCAAGAGTATAAATTGTGTATGACTCTTCAAAACAAAATTGTCTACTAGGTTGAAAACCTTGCAAGAGGCGGCCAAGGGAAAAGTAAGGACACAAAAAGTCTGCTAGGTTAAAACCCTCGCAAGAAGTGGCCTAGGCAAAAGTTAGGACACAAAAAAAAAGTTTGCTAGGTTGAAAACCTCACAAGAGGCGACCTAGGCAAAAGTTAGGACCCAAAAAAAATCACTCTTTCAGAACTATGTTATGACTTGATCTTCTTCACTAAGGTACGTGAGTGCTTAGAATTTCATTCCAGGTTCAGTCATATGAGTGACAAAAAATACAAGTTCCTGCTTGATCTCTCACTTGAAAGTTGAGTCCACGAGTATTCACTCATCAAACTATGGACTTACACCAAATATTCATGGATCGATGGGGGGCAAACCTCTATAAATAATGAGCTTATTTAAAGGAATTTGGAATGCTCAAGTTTCCTAATCCTACAAGTTGAGGTTGAAAATCTACCAAGCCTGCAGTTGATGTCTTCAAATTCAGTCAAGTATGTGAGTTGAACTCTTCAAATTCAGTCAAGTATGTGAGTAGAAGTCTTCAAATCCTCTAAGTTTTCAAGTTGACATTTTGGATCCACTAAGTTCGTAAGCTGAGGTCTGTAGATCCATAAAGTCTTCAAATTTGAAGTATCAAATCCATCAAGTTTGTAAGTTGAATTCCTCAAAATTCAACAACACTGCAATATGAAGGCGTCAAATCTGCCAAGTCTCTAAGTCAAAGTCGTCTAATACGCCAAATTTACAAGTTAAAGTCATCAAATTTTCCAAATCTACGAGTTGAAGTTGCCAAATAAGCCAAGTCTGCAAGCTGAAGTCTCTAAATTTGTCAAGTTTGCAAGTTGGAGTCATCAAGACCTTCAAGCCTTCAAGTTGAGGCCTTCTAAATTTCCATGCCTTAAGGTGGATAAAATTTATCCCTTTGAACCTAATATGACCTTTTACGGATGTATCCTTAAAAAGATCTCTAAATTTCCATGCCTTAAGGTGGACCAAATTTATCCCTTTTCATCTTAAGCTGGCCTTTTATGGATGTATCCTTAAAAGGAACTCTAAATTTGCATGCCTTAAGGTGGACAAAATTTGTCTCTTTGCACCTTAAGTTGGCCTTTTACGAAAGTATTCTTAAAAGGGTCTCTAAATTTTCATGCCTTAAGGCAAACAAAAATTGTCCCTTTGCACCTTAAGCTGGCCTTATACGAATGTATTCTTAAAATGGTCTCTAAATCTCCATGCCTTAAGGTAGACAAAATTTGTCTCTTTGCACCTTAAGCTAGCCTTTTGCGGATGTGTCCTTAAAAGGATCTCTAAATTGTCATGACTCGAGACATAAAATTTTAGTCCCTCTTCACCTCGGTCCTTAAAAAATAGTGTAAAATCTTTTATGTCGATCATGTAAAGTCTTTACCTCGGGAGATCTAAGGTCTTTAGCTCAGACGATGTAAAAGTCTTTGTTGCAGACTATGTAAAATCTTTGCCTTAAACAGTGTAAAGTCTTTGGCTTGGATGATATAATATCTTTGGCTCAGACGGTGTAAAGTCTTTACATCAGGTAATCTAAGGTCTTTAGCTCAGACGGTGTAAAAGTTTTTGCTGCATACCATGTAAAGTTTTTGCCTTAGAGAGTGTAAAGTTTTTGGCTTGGACGATATGATGCCTTTGGCTCAGATGGTATAAAGTATTTTTCTTGAACTTTAGCTCAGATGGTGTAAAAGTCTTTGCTATAGATAACATAAATAATTTGCCTTAGACGAGATATACAATCATTGGCTTAGGCGATGCAATATCTTTGACTCAAATAATGTGAAGCTTTCAATACCCACCTACAAAAAGGGGAGGGAGGAAAATACAAAATAATAATAATACAAAAAAAAAAATTTACCACACATGTTGATGTTTACAAGTTGAGCTCGAAACTTGTACCAAAGAAAGATCACAAATTGGTGTCAAGAGAATGAGGGACAAGGTCCTATTTATAGATCAATGGTGGCGGTGATTGGTTCCTATTTCAACGAGGTTTTGATATCACAATTAAGGAAAAGGTTCCTAAAAAAAAGAAAACCAAAAAGAGAAGGAAAGGGAAACAAAAAAAAGAGAAAAGTTGCCATAAAAGGCAACATATAACCGCCTCATGCATGCATTTGTACGTGCATGCAAAAAAATGAAAGGTCAACTCCTCCCTTTTCCTTAATAATGTTACGGACAGAAAAATTCCATAAAGAAATATTTAATTCAAGACCAAACTATTCTCATTTGATATGATATATATTGATCTCTGATATATTTCTTTCATGAAAATTACTACAATTAAAGCATCAAGTTAGTATTTCAAGCCTAGTCTTCAAAAGATTAAATATCTCGACAAGTCTTAAAGCAAGAAAAAATTTATATATAACGAAATTTTATTGAATATAAATCCGTGAAAAATTTGGATTTATATTAAATTCAAAATATATTAGTCCAAATAAATATTGGTGATCTTGGGCATATTTATATGCCCGTTTATCGTATTTTACCCATGATTACCTTATGTTTTAAGAGCATTACTTACTATATATTGTGTGTTTTGAATTTGAATTGCTTTATGTTGTACTAAGACACATGATTAAGTGTTTATAGCTGAAATGACGCGGGAAAGTGACCATTGGAAGATGATTCAGATGTAAAAAGCATGGATGCAATGTATCGGAAGGTTCGGGAGCACGTAAAGAGAGGAAAATAGGCTTGAACCATCGGGGGGCAGCCTGCCGCACTTCAGGCGCGCCACTCCAAGGCCTAAACAACTGCAGGGGCAGCCTGGCGCACTGCTGGTGCGCTGACCCACAGGTGAAACTACTGGAGCCCAAGTTGGGCGCATCTCGGGCACGCCGCGCCAGCCCTGTCTCGACCAAAATTCCAGCTTTATTTTAGTCCGATTCCAAGAAGAAAAAGGGGTTATTTCTCAAACCCTATAAATAGAACCTTGTGCATTTTTTGATGGGTTCTGTCATACATTTGAGAGCAGAAGGCAGAGAATAGATTTCACCATTAGGTTTCTTTTCTTCTTCCTTTTCTTAGTCATAACTTTGGATGAAAACATTATTATCTTTTTTTTTTAGTAGCATGAGTGGCTAAGAACCCTTGTTCTGGGGTTACGGCTACAAATGCATGAATATTTAGTGTGAAGTTAGATTGATTGTTCGTTTAGCATTATTAGTTGTTCTTATATTCTTGTGTTTAGTATTTTGATGCTTGGCCGCTATTAATATAAATATATAACATTATTGTGAACTCGGGAGAAGGATCAACAAGGTAGATCGAGGAATATAAGGAGTAAGACCTCTCTTTTGTAACATAAAGGGTAGGTTAGCGACTAGGATAGGAATATACCTAGAACGCCTTGCTTGGTTCATACGGGAAGATGTATAAATTCTTTTAAAATAAGACGTCACATCTCTACTCAACGATGTAGTTGTGATGCTATTTTAACTAGGAAACTAGAGGCTCGGAAGACCATAGTTGTAACATCAAACCCGAAATCAACAACTAGGTGAACGAATAAGTCGATTCAAGTGACTACCACTTAAGATTGCGTAATAAAGTTGTAACCCTAGAATTCTCTCTAAACTTGAACCGATAAAATCATTAATTACTTGCCTTTCATTCGCCATTTTATTTTAGTTATTCAATCACTACAAACTCAAATTCTAGTTACTCTTATAATTGTTTACTTTAGCGATATACAAATAAGTTGGAACAATTGCTAAGTCATAAGTCTCTTGGGTACGATATCCGGACTAACAAGTCTATATTACTTGGATGACCACGTACACTTGCGTGTGAGTGGAAAGTTGCCCAACAAGTTTTTGGCGCCATTGCCGGGCACTTAGAAATTAGCAAAGTTCTAACTTTTCTTATATGGAATTATTATTCAAGTATTGACAACTTGATCGTAGCGTTTGGAAAAAATCTGCAGGTACAAACTTTGAACTGTCAACAAGCTGGAAAGGAAGAAAGACTTTGTAGAGCCACACCCTGAACCTGAATGACTATTTCATCAACGGAGAAGGGCATCAACACTTTATCCTATCAAGTTTTACAAGGTGGCTGAGGAGACAATCCAGTTAGTTGAACAACCAGAAGTTGTTCCCACAGAAATTTCAGAACCAAGGCCAGTGCGTGATGTGGCAATCCCACTTGTGACTAATGTTACCAACAATATTCGGAAACTCAAATCGAGCGGTCATTTTAAGCTCAAATAGAGTATGATGCAACTCTTTCACACCAATGGTCAGTTCACGGGCTTATCACACGAGGACCCACAGCAGTATATCCAGAACTTTTTGGAAATCAGTGATATATTCATACCAACTAGGGTCGTAGTGGACTACGTGAGGCTGACATTGTTTCCGTTCTCTCTACTTGGGAAAGCGAGGAGATGGTTGAAAGCGGAGCCACCAAACTCCATCACTTCGCGGGATGATTTGGCCTAGAAATTCTTGATGCATTTCTTTCCATCTGGGAAGACAGCCAAGCTGAGGAGCGAGATTTTGAGTTTCATGCAGAAAGATGGTGAAAATCTCTACATGGCTTGGGAGAGATTTAAGGCCCTCCTTATGGCATGACCTAATCATCAACAAACTAATAAGGTATTGGTACACACATTCATTGAAGGGCTTGCGCCTCATTCAAAGATTTTAGTAGATTGTGCAGCAGACAGGAAAGCACTAGAGAAGACGTATGATCTGTTGTATACTCTTTTGTAGAGGATGGCACAGACTAATTTGGAATGGAACATTGATGCTAGCAGAGCCACGCCTAAGAAGGTAGCCGAATTGCTTGGGTAGATTCCAACACGGCTTTATTTTCCAAGGTGGAGTCTATGGCTAATCATATGAGAAACATAGCTACGGTTCTCAATAAGTTAGCTCTTGGGAATAGTCAGGCACATGTTAGTGCAGTACAGCCGACAACCATTCAATTTTGTGATACATGTGAGGGAGACCATATATTGGAAGATTATGCAGCAAGTCCAGATTTTGCGAACTTTGTTGGTTATGCTCAGAGATGTGGAACTCAAAATTATAGGAATGCATACAATGCAAACTTACAGAATAATTTGTCATATGGGTACAACCAAGGCCAGAATCAATTCAGTCCACAAAAGGGGAATCAACAGTTTGCTGGAAATAACAAGCCTGCGGCCGTACCTAGCAACATCGAGGACATGCTGAAGTCAATCATGGAAAGCCAAGCTAAGTATGAAGCATATATGAAAGATCAGAAAAATGCCATCCAGAATTTAGAAAAGCACAAAATACGAGACCACAGGGTAGTCTTCCAGGTGATACTGACCCAAATCCAAAGCAGGTGAATGCAGTCACTACTAGAAGTGGGTTGGAGCTGAAAGAGTTGGCACCGAGACAAGCAGATCCCAAGGTAGTTGAGGTTGCAACGGGAAAGGCTAAAGCTAAGGCAGTGACAAAGGTGAAAGAAGATGAAGTTATTATGAAGCCTCCTCCACCATTCCCATAGAAGTTGATCAAACAGAGAAAAGAGGTTGGATTCAAGAAATTTCTTGACCTCTTGAGGCAGGTACACCTTAATCTCCCCCTCATAGATGTTCTTCAAGGAGTCCCGAAGTATGCAAAATAAATCAAAGACATTATGGCAAACAAGAACAGGCTGACCGAATATGCCACAGTCGCTCTCACAGAGGTATGCACATCTCAGATTCAGAATAGATTGCCAACCAAATTAAAGGATCCAGGAAGTTTCACTATCGAGCACTATGCGATCTTGGGGCAAGTATCAACCAAATGCCATCTTTTGTCTTCAAAAAGATGGGGTTGGGTAGTTCTCGCCCCACTACAATTGTTCTGCAGCTGGCAGACATATCTTTGGCTAGACCTGAGAGAATTATAGAGGATATATTGGTGAAGATTGGTTCGTTGATCTTTACGGTGGATTTTGTGATTTTGGATTTTGAACCAGACCCGAAAGTTCCATTTATTTTGGGACATCCGTTATTAGCTACAGGGAGAGCATTGATAGATGTGGTAGCAGATCACCATGAGAGCGCATGACAAGGTGGAAGTCTTCAATGTTTATAAGGCAATGAAGTTGCCTGTGTTATATGAAGACTTATCGGCGATTACTGTGGTGGACATAGAGTCACGGATACCCCTCATAACCTCTGCAGATCCATTGGAGAGGGCCCTCACAGGGACAAATTTGTATGGAGACAGAGCGGCATATGAAATGATTCAATACTTGGAGTCAGCTTGTGCATTGTCGAGCACTATCCAGTTCGAGCCTCTTAATAGACCGTTGGGACCCCCTCCCAAGCCGTCTATTGAAGAAACACCGAAGCTAGAGATGAAACCACTCTACCTCATCTAAAGTATGCATATTTGAGTGAAGATGATACGATTTCGGTAATCCTAGCAGTCGGGTTGAATGAAGCACAGGTAAAAGAGGCCCTAGCAGTGTTGCGAAAGAGAAAGAGAGCAATTGGGTAGCAGATGTCTGATATTCATGGGATCAATCCATCATTCTACATGAACAATATATATATATGAAGGAGGGATACAAGACCATGGCACAACACCAGAGAAGATTGAACCCTCCTATGAAGGATGTAGTGAGAAAGGAGGTGATCAAGTGGCTAGATGCAGGTATTATTTTTCCCATCTCAGATAGAAAGTGGCTCAGCCTTGTGCAATGTGTCACCAAGAAAGGGGGGATGACTGTGATAAAAAATGAGAAGGATTAAATGACTTCAACACGTACAGTCACTGGGTGAAGGATTTGCATGGACTACCAAAAATTGAATGAAGCCACCCGGAAAGATCACTATCCCATCCCATTCATTGATCATATGTTGGATCGGTTAGCTGGACAGGAG
Organism: Jaltomata sinuosa; assembly: GCA_003996215.1. Taxonomy (NCBI): domain Eukaryota; kingdom Viridiplantae; phylum Streptophyta; class Magnoliopsida; order Solanales; family Solanaceae; genus Jaltomata; species Jaltomata sinuosa. The sequence continues at coordinate 740,877 of QJPP01007492.1, read as the reverse complement.
TTCTTTTGCTTTTTATATGGATATTTTGGATATAATCAAATAGCCATAGAGTCAGAAGATCAAGAGAAGACGACGTTTACTTGTCCTTATGGGACATATGCTTTCAAGCGTATGCCCTTTGGGCTTTGTAATGCACCGGCTACATTTCAGAGGTGTATGATGGCTATTTTTTCTGATATGGTGGAAGATATCATTGAAATATTCATGGATGACTTCTCAGTGTTTGGGAAGTCATTTGACACTTGTCTTCAGAATCTGGATAGGGTATTAACGAGGTGCGAAGAGACGAATCTGGTGCTTAACTGGGAGAAGTGTCACTTTTTGGTCACGGAAGGCATTTTCCTTGGCCATAAAGTGTCAAAGATGGGGCTTGAAGTGGACCGTGCTAAGATAGAAGTTATTGAGAAGCTACCACCTCCAGTCTCTGTGAAGGGCGTTCGTAGTTTTCTTGGTCATGCAGGTTCCTATAGCCGCTTCATAAAAGACTTCTCCAAGATATCTAGGCTAATGTACAACCTGCTTCAGGAAGAGGTGGAGTATGAATTAAGTGATGACTGTGTCAAGGCATTTGAGAATCTAAAAATGTGCTTGATTGAAGCTCCTATATTGATGGCTCCAAATTTGGAGCTGCCCTTCAAACTTATGTGTGACGCTAGTGATGTTGCGATTGGAGCTGTGTTGGGTTAGAGAGTCGATAAGGTATTCCATTCTATATACTATGCGAGTAAGACACTTGATTTGGCTCAGATGAACTGCATAGTCACTAAGAAAGAGATGCTGACTCTCGTTTTGCTTTTGACAAATTTCGCTCCTATCTCGTGGGCACGAAAGTGATTATGTATACGGATCATGCTGATATATGTTACTTGTTCAGCAAGAAGGATGTGAAGCTAAGACTTATTTGGTGGATTTTACTGTTGCAAGAGTTTGATTTGGAGATAAGGGACCAAAAGGGCACAGAGAACCAAGTAGTGGATCATTTGTCTAGGTTTGAGGATTGGTCTCATGTGCCCAATGAAGGTCATATAAGAGAGGAGTTTCCAGATGAACAACTCCTCGCCCTGAGTATTACTGAGCTTCCATTGTATGCTAATCTTGTAAATCTAGTGTTGAGTGAGGTGTACCCTCGGAAGCCACCACACAACAGAAGAAGAAGCTATATCACGATTCTCGGTTCTATTTGTGGGATGAGCCTTATTTGTTCAAGCAAGATCCGGATCAAATAATTAAAAGATGCATTTCGGAAAGTCATGTGAGGGAGATCTTAGAGAGTTTTCATTCTTCTCCTTATGGGGAACATCATGGAGGGGAGCGCACTGCACATAAAGTGTTACAGTCGGGATTTTATTGGCCCACGATATTCAAAGATGCGGCAGCTTTCGTCAAGGGTTGTGATCAATGACAAAGGACTGGAGCTATATCGAGAAGGCATGAGATGCCTTTGCAGAACATCCTTGAGGTGGAGATCTTTGATGTATGGGGAATCAACTTTATGGGACCCTTCCCACCCTCTTTTGGCAATAAGTATATACTTGTTGCGGTGGATTATGTGTCTAAGTGGGTAGAAGCGGTAGCCCTTCCAACCAATGATGCAAAGGTGGTACTGAAGTTTGTCAAGAAGAACATATTCACAAGATTTGATACTCCAGGAGAGATAATTAGTGATGGTGGAACTCACTTCATCAATAACTGGTTCGGTAAATTATTGGCTAAGTACGAGGTGCGTCCAAGGTAGCTACTTCATAGCATCCCAAAATGAGCAGGCAGGTTGAGGTATCAAATCAGGAAGTGAAGCAGATTCTAGAGAAGACCGTGAATGCACAAAGAAAGGATTAGGCTGAGAAGCTTGATGATGCACTATGGGCATACCAAACTACTTACAAAATGCCCATTGGAGCTTCTCTGTATCGTCTTGTATATGGTAAAGCTTGTCATCTTCTAGTCGAGTTGGAACACCAAGCCTATTGCGCTATAAAGAAACTAAATCTAGATGACGAAATGGCTGGGAAGAAGAGGTAAATGCAGCTCAACGAACTTGATGAGTTTAGGTTGCAAGCATATGAGAATGCCAAGCTCTACAAAAAGAAGATGAAGAGGTGGCATGACAAGCACATCCTTCCGCGCTCGTTTGAACCTAGACAAAGGGTCCTCCTATTCAACTCAAGGCTGGAGCTTTTCCCCGAAAAGCTTAAGTCTAAGTGGTTTGGACCATTTGAGGTAGTGTGGATGACTCTGCATGGCGCAGTGGAACTCTGGAGGGCCTACAAAACAGGCACATTCTTGGTAAATGGTCAACGGGTGAAGCATTATTGGTCTGAGCATGTGGACAGGGAGAAAACCTCAATCAGCCTATTCTAGTTCGCCTTGTTCCGATTTTAGGGAATGAATTGGATCGTGAAGTTGCTTCACACCTGGACCCATGGATGAGCGAGAATATATGAAGATTTTTGTTAGAAGGTTTCCCCTTACAGTCTTTTTTGTTAAAATGAATGCGGATGGGTGTCTGCTTTCTTTGAGAATTTGGATTGTACAACCAAGAATGTGGCTGAATTCTGGGCCATCTACCGTGGCCTTATGTTAGCATGGGATTTGGAAGCAGGTCATTCTTGAAACAGATTTTGAATATTGTTTGCATATTAGAACACAAGCCAAGGAACTCAAAACCACAACACAAGAACCCTTTATTTACTGAAAAAATAGTAAGCATAGACGTGACGTAGCCAACTTAGGATTTCCTGCGAGATTGGATGAGTGATGTTTGAGGTTGCGTTATGCTGCGATATTAAATCAGGCGCTGCATGGGAGGCAACCCATGAATTTATAGTAATAGTTTAGGACAAAAATAACAAAAATACAAAAATATGAGTTGTGCCACGACCAAAACTAAGGCGCTAGGTGGGAGGCAACCCACCATTTTTCTAATGGTTTGTGTTTTTGCAGAAATGAGAAGGAAAATGCTAGCTAAGGGCAACATTGGGAGAGGTAAGTAACTGAAAAATGGCGTCCCAGGGGTTCGGCGGACTACAGACGTGCCGCCCCAGTGACCAAAATACCGAAGAGGTAGTTTGGCACACTGCAGGTGTGACGCACCATGACTATTCCCTACTGGGCGCACCACCGGCGCAATGCACCACACGGATTCCCAGCCTGGCACTTTCTTAGAGCGTCGCCCAAGGACCCAAACTTTCGAGCACCAATTCTGGCACACTGCAGGCGCATCACACCACGTGCTGAACTCCCGAGTGCCTCGACTGGTGCACTGCAGGTGTACCACACCACTGGGCAAACTACTGTGCACCTTCTCTGGCACTTCTCGGGCACAATGCGCCAAGCAAAACACCAGGCGTCCAAGATTAAGTGAAAATGGGGAGGGTCAATGGTCAACCAACTCGAGACCCAAGATTTTAATATATACACTCTTTAAAACCCCTAATTTCTCTAATTTTCTCTTCATTCTTGAGCTTGGAGCGTCGCCCCCCATTCCCTTTCCCTCAAATTCTCTCTCTTTCCTCCATTGTTGTCCATCTCAAGCTTAAAGAAGGTTCATACTTTCTCAAGGTAATATCTCCCTTTACTTGCTAACGCTTTCTACTTCTTTTTTATTCTTTCCATTGGAAAGATTGGTGGTGTAAACTTTGTTATCTTGTTGGAAGAATTAACACCTTTTACACCATTGATGAAGGCTTGAAAGCTTGAAATACACCCACAAAAGAAGATTATATTTCGTAGATATACTAATATTGGTGGATTTTGTATTTTGTTTGTTGTTTTGTGGTGGTTCTTGGTTTATGTAAAGCAAAATAAGTAGTAGAAAGAGATGAGATGGGTCACTGTAAAAACTTCAAGAAAAATTATGATGAAGTGTAGTACATGGAATGAAGTGGTCACTTTGAATAGTGTTTAATCTTGAAAAAGGGTAGAGAATCCTTGAGAATTGTTTGGAATATTTGTAAAAATCATTTGGTGGATATGGTGTGTTAGGATGACGGAACTAAACTTGTGTTGAAAGAGGGAAGTCTGAGTACCTCATGTCATCAACCTGTAGACACCATTTGCTAGAAAAATAAGTGTGGGGTTGTCATAACCCTATAAAAATACTAATTTAGCTAGCTCTAATTGTACTGGGCTGATTTGTGTAACTTGTGTTATAGGTACAATGCCTCCTAGAGTAAAGAAATTGGTTATCGAAGGGACGGGGAGCAAAAGGTCCTGCAAAGGGGAATCATCAGGGACAGTAACCCCTTTGAATCCGTGGGCACACCCACGAAAGTTCAGAAAGAGAGCAGTAAATGTTCGGGGATTGACTAGTTTGAATCCCAAAAAGAAGCAAAATATCATGGAGAGGAGCATGTCGATGAGGCACAGTTGCAAGCGGCATTCCCCCAAATTCATGAGATGGTCTACAGATTGGGCATCCAATACATCTTCCAGAATCAAGGAGAGTGCAACCTTACTATGGTAAGGGAATTTTACGCAAACTGGCATACCGGTGAAGGACAAAGCCAAAAAGTGGGAATTCGAGAGAAGGTCATCTAGTTTACCACATGTGTCCTAAGTGAGTTCTTGGGCACACCACATGTTGATGAAAGAGGAGCCTCCATATAGATACATACGCCATACACTTTGTGGGGTGAATTCAACGAACCGTTGGGAAAGAACTAAAGATACGGAGAGACATTTCACCCTACACTATGCATATTTCAGCCAAGAGGCTAGAGTGTGGTTAAAAATTATGTGTAGCACTCTTATACCATGCAAGCCCACAACTAAGGTGACTAAATATAGGGTGGTGCTGGTGTACATGCTCATGAAGGGAATGCAAATCAATGTGGCTTCGGTACTGAGGCACAACATGGTGAAATTTCACGAGAACAAAAGATGGCACTACTGCTATGGAGGATTGGTGACACATTTCCTAAGGTAATTGGATATTGAGGAAGAAATTCATGATTTGGTTCCACCATAGGTCCCATACCTTATGATTCAACTAGCTGATGTGATGAAGACAAATCCCCAAGATACTGCACACAGGTCGGTACTTTCCAAAGATGACCGATAGGATCGAGATGATAGTTGAATGGGGAGAATGTATGGTATGGCAGATCTATAGTTGAGAATCGGCGGTCGGCCTGCAACCAAGGAGGAGATGGCAGCATTGAGCGATCGATACCCATTGACTGAGAGTGCAATGTACATATGCAAGATGGGTCCAGCTTTTCAGGAGCCCTTGGACGATGATGAGCCGACTGTACATAACACTCATGATGATGAGGATAAAGAGAATGATGATACTGGTACTGTGCTGATGGCAGTGGATGATGGGACAGCTGAGTAAGATCAGGAATTCATTCCTGATGATGATGATGATGACTCTTAGAGGCCCAGGGAGTTCCTTCTCTCACTTTTTAACTTTGCATTTATTTGAAGCACTGGGGACAGTGCTATGTTTAAGTGTGGGGTGGGAGAAGTACTTTCTATGTTTTTCATTCCTATATCTTTAGTGTGATAAGCATTGTGTGACTGGTTTTGAGTTGATAAGAAGGTTGGATGGTAGAGTATGCTTAGCTAGGTTTATTTCTGTTGATTGTTTTTCTTAGGTTGGGTTCCTCGGCTTTTGTTTCCGGTTTTTTTCCAGAGGATAGTCCCTTTGAACCGGGTAGTTTTTTTTTTATTAGGATAGATTTTTTTAGGTTTCGTCATAGTAGTAATGACTTGTCCCGATGATGGATGGATGACGACCGTCTTAAGGGAAAATTATTCATAGGATTGTAGGATTAGAAGCCTTTCCTTTGGAACATAGAAATCCCACTTGGAGCCGAAGCAAGTGAGTGAGAACTTCACACGAGACACATAGGCTCTGTAATTAGACTCATGGAGAAAATGGGCTTAATTGTGTAAAATCACTCAATATGTTTGTGTATGAGAATGCAAGAGTAACAGTCCTATACATGTATCATGATACCATGTGTGTACGAGTTTTTGATTGGTTTCTTGCATAGAATATCATCTAGAACTTTCCCCGTGTATGTGTAAATTTTTACGAGCATGAATTTTATGGAATATGATTAAGGCATTTTCTTGAAAACCCCATTTCGTTAGTTTCTTGGATGATTGTTTGTGCCACCTTGACATTACCAATAGTGAATCCCCCTTGAGCCATGAAGCCTATTTATTTGATAAGCCGCATAATGATCCTATCCATTTTGTTGATACCCCATGAATTTGATCCTAATGAAACTCCCTAATGCACTATGACTTCTAAAAAAAGTGTGAAACAAAAGGAGAAGGGTAGATGAAAGTGAAGGTGAGTGTAGTAAAACAAAGATGTAGAGCCCGGTTAAATCTTGTAACGTGCTTGTTGTTAGGTACCCAAAGAATTTGAAAAAAAAAAAGGAAGAGAGAAAAGAAAAATGAATGAGGTTTTTGCTAGCAACAAGTACGCGTCATATCAAGGGCGAATAATAGATATAAAAAGTGATAGTACAAGAGAGCGTGAACATAGGAGAAACTTAAAAAGAAGGGTGAAGAAAAGAGTGAAAATGTAGTGCCATGTGGAATAGGGAAAAGAGTCACTTTGTACCTAAAAGTATCCTACCCGTCCCGAAGCCGACATTACAACCAAATGAAAGTCCTTTTAATTTCATGAATGTGATTGCTTTGTTGAATTTACTGTACACTAAGGGCAAGCCTATGGGATGTTGTGATATTTTTGAAACATCTTTTGAGAGAGTGAGCGCTTAAATGATTCAAAATTCCCCCATTGAAAGGAAAGTGTGTGATTAAAAACAGGGGGGCCATAATAAATTGAGAGGGCACACATGATATGTATTTGGTAGTGTTATTACTTGCATTGTTCACACATATATATGTTGACCCAGCATTGTGATAAAGAGTCAGTTATAGAGGGTGTGTTATTTCAAGTGAAAGGTCTTAGAGCTAAAAATGGTGTTTGAATATTGCTTTCTAATTAAACTACAAGAGCATGATTAAAATTGTTTAGCCGCTCACAAGTGTGGATGGAAAGTTCCTTTGGCATTTATGGTGAACCTTAGGATGGATGATATTGAGTTGTTTGAGGACGAACAAAGGTTTAAGTGTGGGGTGGTGATCTTGGGCATATTTATATGCCCGTTTATCATATTTTACCCATGATTACCTTATGTTTTAAGAGCATTACTTACTATTTACTGTGTGTTTTGAATTGAATTGCTATATGTTGTACTAAGACACATGATTAGGTGTTTGTAGGTGAAATGACGCGGGAAAGTGACCATTGGAAGATGATTCGGATGTAGAAAGCATGGATGCAATGTAGCGGAAGGTTCGGAAGCACGTAAAGAGAGTAAAATAGGCTTGAATCATCGAGGGGCAACCTGGCACACTGCAGGCGCACCTCCCCAAGGCCTAAACAACTGCAGGGGTAGACTGGCGCACTGCTGGCGTGCGCCACACGGGTGAAACTGCTGGAGCCCAAGTTGGGCGCATCTCAGGCGCGCCGCGTCAGCCCTGTCTCGACCAAAATTCCAGCTTTATTCTAGTTTGATTCCAAGAAGGAAAAGGGGTTATTTCTCAAACCCTATAAATAGAACCTTGTTCATTTTTTGAAGGGTTCCGTCATACTTTTGAGAGCAGAAGGCAGAGAATAGATTTCACTATTAGGTTTCTTTTCTTCTTCCTTTTCTTTGTAATAACTTTGGATGAAAACATTATTATCTTTGTTTTTGAGTAGTATGAGTGGCTAAGAACCCTTGTTCTGGGGTTACGGCTACAAAAGCATGAATAAATAGTGTGAAGTTGGATTGATTGTTTGTTTATCATTATTAGTTGTTATTATATTCCTGTGTTTAGTATTTTGATGCTTGGCCGCCATTAAGATAAATATATAACATTATTGTGAACTCGGGAGAAGGATCAACAAGGTAGATCGAGGAATATAAGGAGAAAGACCTCTCTTTTATAACGTAAAGAGTAGGTTAGCGACTATGATAGGAATATACCTAGAACGCGTTGCTTGGTTCATACGGGATGATATATAAATGCTTTTAAAATAAGATGTCACATCCCCACTCAACGATGTAGTTGTGATGCTATTTGACTAGGCAATAGAGGCTCGGAAGACCATAGTTGTAACATCAACCCCGAAATCAACAACTAGGTGAACGAACAAGTCGATTCAAGTGACCACTACTTAAGATTGCGTAATAAAGTTGTAACCCTGGAATTCTCTCTAAACTTGGAACTGATAAAATCATTAATTACTTCCCTTTCATTCTGTCATTTTATTTTAGTTATTCAATCACTTCAATCTCAAACTCTAGTTACTCTTATACTTGTTTACTTTAGCGGTATATGAATAAATTGGAACAATTGCTAAGTTATAAGTCTCTTGGGTACGATATCCAGACTAACCAGTCTATATTACTTGGACGACCACGTACACTTGCGTGTGAGTGGAAAGTCACCCAACAATTGCGGATTTATATAATTGGATCAATAATTAAGTCTAATAAATATGGATTTAATTAAAGTCCAATTCTTATTGGGCTAGTCCATTAATTTGGGCTACAAATAATGAGCTCACTTTGCCAAGCCCAAGTTATCATCTAATTCTAGAGGCCCAATTTGGTGCCACCTGTGAAATGACGTGGCATACCAAGTCAAGCGAAAGAGTCAATAGAATCATGTCATGTGTCAAAATAATGCAGCATGCCAAGCCAAATTAAAGACCAATAGAAACATACTACGTCTACAAGTGACATATTCTGGCCAATCAAATATGGTCACATCATTTCAATCTGATTGGCCGAATAGAGTTGGTACTTACCATAATTCTTCTCTCCTACAACTATAAATAAGGGTCTTCCATAATTCAGAAACGACACCTGAATTCTAACAAGAAGCCAGAGAGATCTCGTGGATCAAACACATCAAATTTCTCTACAAGCTACAAGTTCAAGAATTCAACATTCAAGTTCAACTACAACTCAAGATCAAGACCGGCAGTTCAAGATCAAGCTCAAAAGCCCTTGAATTCAAGCACAAGTCAAGATCAAACTCATCAAATTCACAAGTCAAGATCCATTCAACCAAATTCAAGATCAAGCTCAACGGCCCTTGAATTTACATACTTGAAAAGATGAATCAGAAGATTAATAGAGATTGTAACACTCATATATTCAAATCAAATACTACGATTGTTGCAATATTTTTGGTTCTGATTATTATTTTTTGCAACTCGAATTTTATTGTCTACAAATTCATGCACGCCCAGTGGGACAATCTTTACCTCTAATCTCAACTTTTCAATCATCAAAGTTGAAGAACATCCAAATGGCTTTCGAGAAATCAACTCCAAATTAACTTCCTCCAAGGCTATTGACTCCAAGTTCTCTGCTGAAATGGAAAGCATCCTCGGTGTTACCTTTGAAAGTTTTGGACCAGTTACGAGAAGCAAGGCAAGTATGATGGGACAACAGGTTCTCCAAGGGCCATCTGAAGCAACTCCAGTCTTTGGATCTTCATCTTCAAAAGGAGGAAGATTATCCACTGATGCATCATAAGGGGGAAGCAATCTTGCTAAAAGGATTAAGAAGACTCTGGCTCGACTTGATCTCTCTGGATCTAAGAACTCTGCCATAAAGAAAGATGATGACTCAACTAGTGGATCCTCTCCCCGTGGTGTGAGCGCACCAAAGATCAACTTAGGTGACAATCCATGCTACTCTCCAACAACTTTAATAATCATGCAAGCGATGGTAACTGATGCTTCATCAGTGGAGGAGAAACTTCCAAGCTTGACAAAGATGATTGAAGGATTGATCAAGCATGTGCACAATCAGGAATCTCGAATTGACAAATTGATGGACAAGATGGATGGATTGATGGATGTAGATTCTAGTCATGCACCTGGAAAGGCTCCTGAAGTTCAAAAGATTGAAACTCTTGTGAAACAAACACCACCAACTAAGGAACTTCCAGTTTCTTCTAAAGGGATGATCCCACTCGATCGATTGAAAGAGTTCATCGAAGAGACCATCAAGGACAAGTATGAAGTTTCTACCAAGTCTTCCCTTATGTATGCCAAGCCATAAACTGCAAGAATTGACAACTTTAAGATACCTCCTGGTTATCAGCCTCCCAAATTTCAACAATTCAATGGAAAAGGGAACCCAAAGCAACATGTTGCATACTTTGTTGAAACGTGTAGCAATGTTGGAACCTACTGTCATGCCCCGAGGTTACCCCCTAGACTTAACATGGGACTCGGTACCACAAGGATCCCAAGTTAAACCTTTGTCATAGCATTCTCAAGTAAACATAAAGGAAAACATAGTGAAAGCATCATAAGGAAATCCCAAAATAGGAAGAATGTCATAGATAGCGAGTCGAATAAGGAATACAACTCAAAGATCATCCCATAACATCTATGTCTGAAAGGCCTCTAAGACTATCATAAAGAGTTGATGGGATAATACCCCAACTAACTCGACAATCTGAAAAGAAAGGGAACATAAAGCTATAGTAAAGTCTAGTCTTCAAACTATGAGCACTCACCAAAGCTGATTGAGAGTGGCCGGGAACTCTAGCCACATATCTGTGAAGGGACACCTGAATCTGCATCATCAAAGGATGCAACGCAATATGAGTTAGTACTATGGAATGTACTAAGCATGTGAGCAATGCATAAGTATGATAAGAACATGCTTTAAAACATACTTAGACATAATCCATACATAATAGAGTATCATGAAAAGATATCATAATGGAAAGTTGAATCATGATACAAAAGCAAATGTCAAAATGATAGTTCATAAGAGAGTTCATAAAGCTTAGAAAACATAAAAACACACACACGGGAGTTTCTTATAACCGACATGAGACCATGTGAGCTACATGGAATCTAACTATATAACCCTAGTTAGCAAAGCTGACTTTGAACCTTGCCAAGGACCAAGTCACCATACCCAACTATATAACCCTAGTTGGCAAAGCTGTCCTATACCCCGCTAAGGCAAATACACCATACATAAAGACATGGATCCACTCTCATAAGCCTTTAAGGCACATCATTTCATAACCTACGCTGGCAACGTAGTTTCTGGGACTATGGGTACTCTCACCCTGTCTAACTCAGTGCTAAATACTACTCCCAAAACATGCACATAAAGCTCATCATTTCATAATGGCATTCTCTCATGCCAAATCTTATTCATAAAGCATGAAACACATCGAGTATCATGCAACTTTCATATCATAGTTCATAAAGCTTAAAATAACCATAATTCAGAACATGCTTTTCTTTCTAAATTCATACTTGAAGAATTAGGTATGCAATTTCATAAATACATAAAGGCCATAATATCTAATCATGTAAATTTTCTCTTGAAAACATGAAATTTCATGGAATCATGCTAGAAATCAACTTTCATGCTTGGCTTTTGAAACCAATAAGAGAATCATAATCAAATCATGAATAATCAATAAGAAACCATGAATTTAAACATAGAAACTGATTTCATAAATTTTCCCCAATTTTGGATCAAAACCCTAATTTCATAAGTTCATAATTCAACATATGGATTGGGGATTTTTTTGGGCACAAGGGTGATAGAACCCATTGTTGAAGACTCACATAGCTTTAAAGGAAATAAACCCACTTCAATGGAAAGATTTAGGAGGCTTGAACTTGAAGCTTGAGAGAAGCTTTTCCTTTTTGGGAGGTGAATGATGAGCTTAGAAGAGACTTAGGATAATATAGGAAATGACTTCACTTAATAGTTCAAAGGGTGAGAAATGACCAAAATACCCCTAGGATTTAATTAAGAAAATTCTGGAAGACAGGTCGAATTCAGTGACCACGACTTGGTCTACAGGTCATTGTTTGGATGACAGTTCGTGATTCTAATTCTTAGAATCTGGCTAAGAAAATCATGCTGCAGATTCATTTCTACGGGTCAACAAGACGGACTCGTAGAATGAATGACGGGTCATCATTAGGAGCCGTAGTCTGGGGAACTCAGTTGATCATTGGTCAAACCACGACTCAAGACTATGGCCCGTCATTCAAATGAAGAGTCATAGACTTGGCTCGTAGTTCCTAGGGGACTTGGGAAAAATGCCAGTCCTCTGAAGACATTCCATGAGTCAACAGGACGGATCCATCATTCCGACGATGGGTCATCATTTGACTCGTGATTCCTGGGAACACAGACCAACCCACAGGTCAAGTTCCACGAGTGGAATTATGACCTGTGGAATGAACCACGGTCCGTAGAACCCACTCGTGTTTCTCATACCAGAGGCTAACCTGCAGAATACAAACCACGAATCCATTCCATGACCCGTGATTCAAACTACAGTCTGTGGTTTGGACCCGTAATTCCTGAAATCATGAAATCTTCTGAAGTTTTAACTTAGATAGCTGGATACATTTCTGGGGTTTTACAATATCTCTCCCTTGGGACCATTCATATTTGAATGAAGACCAAACAAGGGAAAACTGAGGAGAAAATAGCCCAACCAAACATCAAAACATAGAAACCAAGGGAACATCATGAAAACTGAACTTCTTAACTTGAAAACATGATAAACTAACTTCATAAAACATGTATGCATGCTAGGATCATGAGAAAAACCGGTGGAATAGAATCAGAGGAACATACTAAGGAAGAAACTATTACCTCAAGATGGAACTGAGTCAGAAGGAAAGAAATGAGGATATTTGGCCTTCATGGCCTCCTCCACTTCCCAAGTAGCACCTTCTAAAAGTTGATTCCTCCAAAGGACTTTTACCAAAATGACTTCTTTATTCCTCAACCTCCGAACCTGACGATCAAGGATCTCCACGGGAACCTCTTCATAAGTGAGACTATCCTTCACACCCACATCTTCCAAAGGAACAATCAGGGTTGGATCACCAACACACTTCTTCAACACGGATACATGAAAAACTGGATGAACCGCTTCCAATTTTGTTGGCAACTCCAACTCATAAGCAACACTACCAACTCTCTTTGAAATTTGATAAGGACCTATAAAATGAGGACTAAGCTTTCCTTTCTTGCCAAACCTCATCACACCCTTCATGGGTGACACCATAAGGAAAACCTAATCATCAACTTCAAATTCCAACTCCCTTCTCATCACATCCGTATAAGATTTATGTCGACTTTGAGTAGTCTTCAACCATTCCCTAATAAGCTGAACCTTCTCCATAGTTTCATGAACCGAATCTGGACCAATCAAAGCTGTCGCACGACCCTCAAACCAATCAATAGGAGACCTATATCTCCGACCATAAAGAGCCTCATAAGGAGCAATCTAGATGCTAGACTGAAAGTTGTTGTTGTAGGCAACCTCGTTAAGAGGTAAGTGATTATCCCAATTTCCTTTGAAGTCAATAACACAAGCCCTCAACATATCCTCAAAAGTCTGAATAATACGCTCGGCCTGGCCATTTGTCTGAGGGTGAAAATTTCTGCTAAGCTTCACTTTAGTACCAAGACCTTTCTAAAATGACTTCTAAAACTGAGATGTAAAGTGAGGACCTCTATCTGAAATGATAGACAAAGGAACACCATGCAATCGGACTATCTCTCGGATGTAGAGTCTGGTATAATCATTCGTTGTATCTGTAGTCTTAACAACCAAGAAGTGGGATGACTTAGTCATTTGGTCGATAATCACCCAAATGGAATCATGTTGCCTTTGAGTACGAGGCAAACCAGTAATAAAGTCCATATTAATCGCTTCCCATTTCCAAGTGAGAAGGTCAATATCCTGGAGCATACCACCTGGCCTTTGATGCTTCATCTTTACCTGTTGACAGTTGGGACACTTAGCCATAAACCCGGCTATGTCCTTCTTCATACTATTCAACCAAAAGACTTTTCGTAGGTCACGATACATCTTAGTGTCACCCGGATGAATGGAATATCTAAAACTGTGAGCCTCAGCCAAAATTTATTGTCTCAACCCATCAATATTTGGCCCACATAAGCGACCCTGATAACGAAGCACACCATCTCCACCCTGGGAGAAATCCTCAACCTTTTGCTGACGAACTGTACCCTTAAGCTGAAGTAAAATGGGATCTAGGGCTTGCTTTGCCTTCACCTCAGCCACCAAGGATGATTCAGAACCATTCTGCACAATCACACCACCTTCGGTCGAGTCCATAAGGCGAACTCCCAACTGAGCAAGCCTATGAACTTCTTTAACTAATTCCTTCTTTCCCTCTTCAATAGAAGCTACACTTCCCATGTACAACCTTCTCAAAGCATCTACCACAACATTGGCCTTACCCGGATGGTAAAGCACACTCATATCATAATCCTTAAGGAGCTCAAGCCATCTCCTTTGTCGCAAATTCAACTCTTTTTGAGAGAATACATATTGAAGACTTTTGTGATCCGTGAACACATCAACATGCACTAAATACAAATAGTGTCTCCAAATCTTCAAAGCAAAGACCACGGCTGCTAGCTCAAGATCATGAGTAGGGTAGTTCTTCTCATGCACCTTAAACTGTCTCGAGGCATAAGCAATCACCTTGCCACGTTACATCAAAACACAACCCAAACTAATTTTGGAGGCATCAGAATAAAACACAAAATCATCTAGGCCCTCGGGTAGAGCCAACACTTGAGTTGTAGTCAATCGAGTCTTCAATTCCTGAAAACTCTTCTCACAAGAGTTGGACCACTGAAACTTTACCTTTTTCTGAGTCAGTCGGGTCAAAGCGGCAGCAATGGAAGAAAACCCTTCCACAAACCTACGGTAGTAACCAGCCAAACCCAAGAAACTCCTAATATCATACGGGGAAGTGGGTTTAGGCCAGTTTTTTACTGCCTCAATCTTTTGAGAGTCAACCCAAATACTATCACTAGTCACAATGTGACCCAGAAAAGCAACAGACTGTATCCAGAATTCGCACTTACTAAACTTAGCAAACAACTGTCTATCCTTGAGGGTTTGCAACACAACCCTCAAGTGGACCGCATACTCCTCTTCACTCCGAGAATAGATAAGGATATCATCAATGAACACGATCACAAATGAATCCAAATATTTTTTGAACACACAATTCATCAAATCCATAAAAGTTGCAGGAGCATTTGCTATACCAAAGGACATAACAACAAACTTATAATGACCATACCGAATCCTGAAGGCTGTCTTCAGGATATCACGCTCCCAAACTCGAAGATGAGGATAATCGGATCTAAGGTCAATCTTGGAGAAGAAACTAGCACCCTGAAGTTGATCAAAAAAGTCATCAATCCTAGGAATCGGATACTTATTCTTGATTGTGACATCGTTTAATTGGCGGTAATCAATGCACATCCTAGGAGAACCATCCTTCTTCTGTACAAACAAAACTGTCGCACCCCAAAGAGAAATACTAGGCCTGATGAAACCCTTATCAAGTAAGTCTTTCAACTGATCCTTCAACTCTTTAAGTTCCACGGAGGGCATTGTATAAGGAGGAATAGAGATAGGATTCATATCCAGAAGAAGATTTATCCCAAAGTCAATCTCCCACTCGGGATGGACTCCAGGCAAGTCATCGGGAATCACTTCTGGAAATTCATTCACAATAGGGACAAACTAAATAGATGGGGTCTTGGACTCCGTGTCCATAACCTGAACTATATAATAGACATAGCCTTTAGAAATCATCTTCCAAGCCTTAAGATAGGATATGAAGCGACCTTTCGAAGAAGAGGGGCTACCTTGCCATTGTAGGACAGGTTCATTAGGGAACTTAAAACTAACAACACGAGTACGGCAGTCAACCAAGGCATAACAAGCATACAACCAGTCCATACCAAGAATAACATCAAAATCAATCATCTCCAACTCTACTAGATCCGCTGAAGTGACTCTATGAAGGACTGAGATAGGGAAACTTCGATAGATTCTTTCAGCTAGGACCGACTCACTAACAGGAGTAGAAACATGAAAAGGTTCTAAAAGCATTTCAGGACAAATCTCAAACATGAAAAGGTTCTAAAAGCATTTCAGGACAAATCTCAAACTTGCAAGCAACATAAGGGGTTACAAAAGATAAGGAGGCACCGGGGTCCAACTAAGCATACACATCAACAGAAAAGACTTTCAACATACCAGTAACCACATCTGGGGAACCCTCCTGATCTTGACAGGAGGATATAACATAAAGACAATTCTGGCGCTGACCACCAGAACTAGAAGCTATGCCCTACTGGGCTGGTCTACCCCTGAAGTTGCTGGGGCAGACTGAGTCCTACCACCTCCTTGCCCCTTCCTAGGTGAAGGGCAATCTCTGATATGATGTCCGGCCTGACCACATCCATAGCAACTACCTGAACTGGCCAAACACTCACCAACATAACTCTTTCCACACTTAGCACAAGATGGGTAGGAAGATCCCTTAGTAACACTGCCTTGATACTGAGAATAAGAACCAGATCCTCTACTACCCTAATCATGACAAGGCCTCTAGGGCTGAGAAGGAGAACTAGCAAAAGAATGAACAGGTCCTAATGACTTTTTCTGAAATGAGGAGCCATGTCAACCTCCGGACCTGTGATGGCTAAATCCCAAACCCTCTGATCTAGCTCTTTTGTTCTCTCTAGCCATCTCCTTAAGCTTGTCACCCTCAATCTGATGGCCATGAGTAATGAGTCGGGAAATGTTCATATCACTCAACAACAAAGAAGACCTATACTCTTTCTTCACCATGCCAGAAATCCCATAGATAAACTTGCTCATCTGATCATATGGATCCGCTACCATGGAAGGAGCATATCTCGACAACTGAGTGAACTTCAGGCTATACTCTTGAACTAACATTGAACCTTGCCTTAAATTCACAAACTCCTCCACCTTCGCTTGCCTCAACTCTCGAAGAAAGAACCTATCAATAAAGGCCCTCTCAAAACACTCTCAAGTCATGGGGACCGCATCCCTCACCCTAGTCTCCTTCCATTGAGTGAACCAAATGTGAGCTACATCCTTGAGTTGAAAGGATGCAAGCTCCACACAATCAACACCCACTACTTACATAACCTCAAAGATATTCTTCACTTCATCAATAAAGTTGAGCGAGTCCTCACTCACGTTTGAACCCCAAAATTCAAGTGGGTTCATTCGGACAAAGTCACGAACTCGGGCCGCTACCCCATCTTGAGTATGGGCGGGGGTAGGAGCTTGCTGATTTGCCTGAGTGGCCAAAGTCTGGGCTATCAAATGGATGGAATTCCTAAACTCATCATTCATGACATCGAGAACTGAAACTTGAGGAGTAGCATTCTGAGCGCTCGGGGAGGCATAGCACGTCAGGAGGCATAGTCTGAAACATATAAGATAAGGATTAGAGGAACATTAACGTTAAGCTCTATCGCACGAAATGATCATGAAGAAGTGAAGTTTTTCCTAAAACACCTCATAGCTTCCCTCTCATATGTATGGCGCGCTTCACACATATGAAAGAGACTCTACTATATGCTGCTTTTAGACATCATAAGACACTTGAACCTAAGGCTCTAATACCAAGTTTGTCATGCCCGAGGTTACCCTCTAAACGTAACACAGGACTCGGGACCACAAGGATCCCAAGCTAACTCTTGGTCATAGCATTCTCAAGTAAACATAAAGAAAAACATAGCGGAAGCATCATAAGGAAATCCCAAAATAGGAAGCATATCATAGATAGCGAGTCAAATAAGGAATACAACTCAAAGATCATCCCATAACATCTACGTCTTAAAAGCCTCTAAGACTAGCATAAAGAGTTGATGGGAAAATACCCCAACTAATTCGACAATCTAAAAAGAAAGGGAACAAAAGCTAGAGTAAAGTCTAGTCCTCGAACTATGAGGACTCACCAAAGCTGACTGAGAGTGGTCAGGAACTCTAGCCACGTATCTGTGAAGGGACACCTGAATTTGCATCATCAAAGGATGCAGCGCAATATGCGTTAGTACTATGGAATGTACTAAGTATGTGACCAATGCATAAGTATAATAAAAACATGCTTTAAAACATACTAAGACATAATCCATACATAATAGAGTATCATGAGAAGATATCATAATGGAAAGTTGAATCATGATACAAAAGCCAACGTCAAAATGATAGTTCATAACAGAGTTCATAAAGCTTAGAAAACTTAAAAACACGCATATGGGAGTTTCTTATAACTGACATGACACCATGTAAGCTACATGGAATCTAACTATATAACCCTAGTTAGCAAAGTTGATTTTGAACCTTGCCAAGGAACAAGACACCATACCCAACTATATAACCCTAGTTGGCAAAGTTGTCCTATGCCCCGCTAAGGCAAGGACACCATACATAAAGACGTGGATCCACTCTCATAAGCCTTTAAGGCACATCATTTCATAATCTGCGCTGGCAACGTAGTTTCTAGGACTATGGGTACTCTCACCCTGTCCAACTTAGTGCTAAATACTACTCCCAAAATATGCACATATAGCTCATAATTTCATAGTGGCATTCTCTCATGCCAAATCTCGTTCATAAAGCATGAAACACATCGAGTATCATGCAACTTTCATATCATAGTTCATAAAGCTTAGCATAGCCATAATTCAAAATATGTTTTTCTTTCTAAATTCAAACATGAAGAATTAGGCATGCAATTTCACAAATACATAAAGGCCATGATATCTAATCATGTAAATTTTCTCTTAAAACATGAAATTTCATGGAATCATGCTAGAAATCAACTTTCATGCTTGTCTTTTGAAACCAATAAGAGAATCATAATCAAATCATGAATAATCAATAAGAAACCATGAATTTAAACATAGAAACTGATTTCATAAATTTCTCCCGATTTTGGATCAAAATCCTAATTTCATAAATTCATAATTCAACATAAGGATTGGGGATTTGTTTAGGCACAAGGGTGAAAGAACCCATTGTTGAAGACTCACATACCTTAGAAGAAGATAACCCACTTCAATGGAGAGATTTAGGAGGCTTGAAGCTTGAGAGGAGCTTTTCCTTTTTGGAAGGTGAATGAGGAGCTTAGAAGAGACTTAGGATAATAAGGGTAAAATCCTACTTGATAAAGTCAAAACAACTTCACTTAATAGTTAAAAAGGGTGAGAAATGACCAAAATTCCCCTAGGATTTAATTAAGAAAATTCTGGAAGACAGGTCAAATTCAGTGATCACGACTCGGTCTACGGTTCATCGTTTGGATGACAGTTTGTGATTATAATTCTTAGAATCTGGCTAAGAAAATCATGCTGCAGATTCATTTCTATGGGTCAACAGTATGGACCCATAGAATGAATGACGGGTCATCATTAGGAGCCGTAGTCTGGGGAACTCAGTTGATCATTGGTCAAACCACGACTTAAGACTATGGCCTATTGTTCAAATGAAGAGTCGTAGACTTGGCTTGTAGTTTCTGGGGGACTTGGGAAAAATGCCAGTCCTCTAAAAACATTCCACGAGTCAACAGGACAGATCTGTCATTCTGTTGATGGTTCATCATTTGACTCGGATTCTTGGGAACATAAACCAGCCCACTGGTCAAATTCAACGAGTGGAATTACGATCTGTGGAATGAACCACGGCCCATAGAACCACCTCGTGGTTCTTAGACCAGAGGCTAACCTGCAGAAAAAAACCACGGATCCATTCCACGACCCGCGGTTCAAACCACAATCCGTGGTTTGGACCCGTAATTCTTGAAATCATGAAATCTTCTGATGTTTTAACTTACATAGCTGGATACATTTCCGAGGTGTTACACCTACGGAGACTATATGGTCAAGAAGTTTGTCTGCTCCTTAAAAGAAAATGCCTTTGATTGATACACGAATCTCGAGCCTAACTTTATAGATAGTAGGGAGCAACTAGAGCATGAGTTCCTTGACTGCTTTTATAGCACAAGGCATATAGTGAGCTTGGTGAAACTCAAAAACACTCTCCAAAGGAAGAATAAACCAGTTATCAATTTTATCAATCGGTGGAGGAATGCGAGCCTAAATTGCAAAGATAGGCTCAGTGAAGCATCTGGAATAGAAATGTGCGTCAAAGGAATACACTAGGAGCTTCTCTACATCTTACAAGAGATTAAGCCAAAGACCTTTGAAGAGCTAGCTACCCGTGCTCATGATATGAATAAGAACATGTCATCTGTCAGAAAAGATGTGGTGCCTGTTCATGACCCCTCGCAAAGGAAAGAGCAAACAAGAACCCCAGAGATGGAGCAAGTTTATCCCTAAAATTGACAACAAGGAATCCATGAATGTTAACATATCTCCTATTAAGTTCACCACAAAGGTGAGCAAGAAGCAAAGCATGAAGACAACTTCTTCTCAAGCACATCCAAATCAAAATTTGACTTTGAAGGAGATGCAAGAAAGGGAATACCACTTTCTTGATTCAGATGTTCCCAAAATTTTTGATGAACTTCTTGAGCTAAAGCTCATCAATCTACCAGAGATCAAGTGGCCCAATGAAGCTGGAAGAACTGATGAACCAAACTATTGCAAGTATCATAAGCTTGTAGGTCATTCTCAAGAGAATATTTCGTCTTCAAGGGCAAAATCATGCAGCTAGCCAACAAGAAGAAGATTGTTCTTGACAAGGAGAATGCCAATTCTCATCAAGTCTGTATCATATTTGGCTCGCTTGATCTGGTCTGAATATGCAGCTTAGAAGAGCATGAAGAAGAACCACTGAAGCAGGATAAACCTCAAATCGATAGAGACGATGATGAAGGTTAGATTCTGGTGACTAGGCTAAAAGGCAATAAGAAAAGTTTATGAAAAGAGTCATTTGAGCAACCAAATAGAAGGAGGATGTTAAACAGACCAAAGAAGCAGAAAAGAGTTGAGCATCCAAAGTAGGAAAAAGTGGAGGTGCATCACCACCAAAAACCATGACGTCCAGTGACTTTGGAGGAATTCTTACCAAGTTTGTTCCAAGACAATATCAAGGCATCATGTTTTAATATTGACAAAGAAGAAGTAAAAGGTGAAAGTCCATTGATGGTGCCTCCTTCATCTTTCAAAGAGCCTACTGAACTTCCTATCCAAGAAGTACATGCATGTGATACAAAAATCACATTCACAGATGATGATCTTCTTCTTGGTGAAACACAATACAATCGTCCTATGTATATGGTAGGCCATATGCTAGAGAAGAGAATAAATAGAATCTTGATAGATGAGGGATCTGGAGTAAATATTCTGCCTATTTGCATAATGAAGGAGCTTAGCATCATGACTGAATAACTCATTGAAAGTCATATGATGATCCAAGGATTCAATTAAGGGGGTCAAATATCCATAGGTTCTATCAGTTTAGATATCCACATGGGAGAGTTAAAATTGAGTGTGTGAATGCATGTGATCGATGCAAAGACTCTATACAATATATTGCTTGGCAGGTCTTGGGTGCATGAAAACAAATTTATCGCAGCCTCCTACTATTAATGTTTTAAGTATCTCAAAGGTGGAATTAAAAGGAAGATAATTGCTGATGACAAGCCATTCAGTGAAGTCGAGTCGCACTTTGCTGATGCAAGGTTCTACTTAAAGAGTCACGTTGTGGAGGATGCAAAAATTAATGATGTTAAATCAACTAAGTGTGATGAGCTTGCAATCAAATGAGATGATGTGGCTGTGCTAAAAGTCAAAGTTAGTGGTAACAAACCTCACTCTATTCCGAGTAAAGAAAGCATTATGGCCTCAAACAAGAAAGCAATTTATGTGCTTTACTATGTTTCGAAGGTGAAGAAAGAAGAAGGTCAATCATCTAACGTCCAAAAAAGTTCACTAAAGGGACTAACTCTTCCTATCAAACGGATTAAGTCAATAAACTTATCCTCAAAGTTTCTTGGAGAGTTTGTGGCTCAAACTCCACCACAAAATATGACACTCCCTACAGAGCATACAAGTGAAGGTTTTGATCTAAATGCTTATAGGTTATTTGTGAAGGCTGGATATAACCCCAATGAAATGTCAAAGTTAGGAAAACTCCCATTAGAAGCTACTACAAGGCAATCACGTGAAGGCTTAGTGTATAAGAAGCCATCATCGCTTTGCATCTCCATAAGAAGGGTAACTAGCGACCACATCACTATGGAATATGAGTCTGTTGCTTACAACAAAAGGCCTTATGTCTTTGATAGACTTGGAAAATCAACCCCAAGAACTTCTGTGTTCAAAAGGTTGGGTTCATTAAATAAGAATAACAAGCACTGGAGAGACTGTCAACGTTTGATAACGCCTGCTTCACCTAGAGTCCAAAAGGATTTCCAAAGTTTGATCCCTTCTAGAATGAGGTGACAAATGAAATTTGTGATTTCATGTGAGGAGACACTAAAAGAAAAGATTTATACAGTGGTTCATACCAAGGATCATGAAGAGGATAAAGAAAGTGTAGGCTCTTCATATCATATTATTGTTCAGAGTGAGCAAGATACTTTATCTCAAAATAAGGTTGATGAGAAGATGATGGATATTGCCTGGTGTCATCACATATCTGCCAATGATGGTGATCCTTAAGAGGATGAAGATATTAGAGATGCTCCATCAAAACTAGAATAAGGAGTGAAGACCAAAATAGATCCTTTGAAGAAAGTTAATCTTGGCACCAAAGAAGAACCAAGGTCAACTTACCTAAGCGCTTTTCTAGAAGCTGATGAAGAAATCACTTATATAGATATACTTAAACAATACGTGGATGTCTTTTCTTGGAGTTACAAAGAGATGCCTGGCTTGGATCCCAAAGTGGCAGTTCATCAGTTAGCAGTCAAGAATGGTGCTCGTCCTGTTAAGCAGGCCCAAAGACGTTTCAGACCAGACTTGGTTCCATTGATCGAGAGTGAAGTTAACAAACTCATTGAAGCTGGCTTTATTTGTGAAGTAAAATATCCCATATGGATTTCAAGTATTGTCTTCGTGCAGAAGAAGAATGGCCAAATTCGAGTTTGTGTTGACTTCAGGGATCTCAACCACATATGTTCTAAGGATGAATCCACTCCCTATTCCAAAGCTAATGATTGATGCTACCACAGGATATAAGGCGATGTCTTTTATGGATGGTTCCTACGGTTATAACCAAATTTGTATGCCACCAAAGGATGAAGAGCTCACTGCATTCAGTACACCTAAAGGTATTTATTGCTACAAAGTGATGCCTTTTGGTCTGAAGAATGTTTGTGCCACATATCAAAGGGCTATGCAAAATATCTTCGATGACTTGCTTCATAAAAATATTGAATCTTATGTTGATGATTTGGTGGTGAAGTTAAAAAAAAGAGCGACCATTTGAAATACTTGAGAATGGTGCTTGAGTTGCTCTGAAGATATTAGCTGAGAATGAATCCATTAAAATATGCCTTCGGAGTTACTTCTGGAAAGTTTCTTGGCTTCATTGTGCGACATCGATGAATTGAGATTGATCAAGCCAAAGTGGATGCAATTCCGAAGATGCCTAGGCCTAGAAATATTCACGAGTTAAAAAGTCTTCAAGAAAAGCTAGCATACCTGAGGAGGTTCATCTCAAATCTAGCTGGAAAATGTCAACTGTTCAGCCATCTCATAAAGAAGGGTGCTCCTTTCAAGTGGGATCAAGATTGTAGTAATGCCTTTGAAAGTATCAAGTCATATTTGATGAAGCCTCTAGTCCTTGCAGCTCCTATATTTGGAAAATCGTTGATACTTTATATTGCGGCTCAAGAAAGGTCAGTTGGAGCACTATTGGCTCAAGAAAATAGTGAAGGAAAAGGGAACTCCATTTTATTACCTAAGCAGAATGATAACACCAAATGAGTTGAAGTATTCGCCAATTGAAAAGTTGTGTCTTGCGTTGGTCTTCTTAATCCAAAAGATGAAATACTACTTTCAAGCTCATGTTGTTCGTCTTATATCTAGAGCAAATCCCCTCAAGTTTGTGATGTCAAAACCAGTCCTTAGTGACTGACTTGCTAGGTGGTACTTTCAGTTTCAACAGTTTGAGATTGTGTACATCCCTTAAAAATCTACAAAGGGGCAAGCATTAGCAGACTTCTTGGAGGATCACCCGATACATGATGATTGGGAGCTAACTGATGAACTTCCTGATGAGGGTGCAATGGTTTATTGAAGTTCAACCTCCGTGAAAGATGTACTTTGATGGTGCGGTGCATCGAGGTGGAGCTGGTACTAGCGTGGTGTTTGTCACTCCACAAGGAGAGGTTCTCCCATACTCCTTTACTTTGACACAATGTTGCTCCAATAATGTCATTAAATATCAGGCGTTAATACTTGGACTTGAAATGGCTGTCGACATAAAGCAACTACAATTGCAAGTCTTTCGTGACTCTCAATTGGTGATCAATCAACTCTTGGAAAGTTATGAGGTCAAAAATCCCAAGCTACACCCATATCATGGTTACACTTAGAAGTTGATAGGATGGCTTGGAGATGTGAGCCTCCAACATATACCAACGAAGGAGAACCGGAAGGCCGATGTCTTGGCTTCTCTAGCTTCAACTCTAACTCTTCCGGACTAGACACAAGTTACTATCTGCCAAGAATGGGTAGTACCACAGCCAAAT
Source organism: Jaltomata sinuosa (assembly GCA_003996215.1). NCBI lineage: Eukaryota > Viridiplantae > Streptophyta > Magnoliopsida > Solanales > Solanaceae > Jaltomata > Jaltomata sinuosa. The sequence goes on along the minus strand of QJPP01007492.1, from coordinate 716,300 downwards.
AAGGATGAACATGTAGAAAACAAGCTGGAACATCTCGTCGTTATTTTTGAAGCCGTGAAGGAAGATTGGCAACAACCTGTTATTGAATACTTGTGTTATGGGATACTTCCAGAAGATCCAAAGAGAAAGACTGACATCCGTCATCGTGCGCCTCACTTTCTTTACTACAAGGACACGTTATATAGAAGATGATTTGAGGGAGTACTTTTGCAATATTTGGGGGGTAGAAGTAGCGGTCCAAGCTTTGCAAGAAGCACATTCGGGAGTATGTGGATCACATCAATCTGGACCAAAGCTACACTTTCACATAAAGAGGATGGGATATTACTGGCCGACGATGGTGAAAGATTGCTTGGATTACGCTCGGAGCTGCAAGGCTTGCCAGTTTCATATAAATTTTATACATCAGCCTCCTGAAGTATTACACCCGAATACCGCATCTTATCTATTCGACGCTTGGGGACTAGATGTTCTTGGACCACTATCAAAGTCTTCTGGTGGACACTTGTACATCTTGGTTGCAATAGATTACTTCTCAAAATGGGGAGAAGTTGTCGCTCTTAAAGAAGTGAATAAGGAGAATGTTGCAAACTTTATCCGAGTGAATATTATCTACCATTTTGGCATTCCTCGCTACATAATAATGGACAATGGCAAGCCATTTGATAACAAGTTGATGTATAAGATTTGCGAATTCTTTATGTTCAAGCAGCGTAAATCTTCTATGTATCATGCTGCCACTAATGGTCTAGATGAAGCTTTCCACAAGATTTTATGAAAATTGCTGAAAAAGGTTGTTTTTAAGTCCAAAGGGGATTGTCACGAGCGAATGGAGGAAGCTTTGTGGGCATATAGAAAAACTTACCGCACACCAATGCAAGCAACCCCATACTTACTTACTTTTGGAGTTGAAGCAGTCCTACCACTTGAGCGTTAAATACCTTTTTTAAGACTTGTTATTCAAGAAGGACTCGCTGAAGAAGAAAATGCTCGATTGTGTTTTGCAGAGTTAGAAGCACTTGATGAGAAAAGGCTGGAAGCTCAACAAAATCTGAAATGTTATTAAGCCCGTCTGTCTCGTGCTTTCAACAAAAAGGTTCACTTGAGGTGCTTCTAAGTTGGAGATCAAGTACTTTCAGTAAAGAGGCTTATTATCACTTCACATACGTATGGGGAAAATTCACTCAAAAGTGGGATAGACCATATGTTATTCAAGAAGCATATTCAAGTGGTGCTTACAAACTGGTTGACGCGAATAGCGTGAGGGTAGGCCCTATTAACGCCAAGTTCTTTGAAGAGGTACTATCCTTGAAGCAATTTGACGCTCCTTAAGGCACCAGCATAAACTGCATGTAACTCCTGGCCGGCAAGAGTTTAAATTGTGTATGACTCTTTAAAACAAAATATTTGCTAGCTTGAAAACCTCGCAAAAGGCGGCCTAGGCAAACGTTAGAAGACAAAATATCCGCTAGGTTAAAAACCTCGCAAGAGGTGGCCTAGGAAAAAGTTAGGAAACAAAAAAAAAGTCTGCTAGGTTGAAAACCTCGCAAGAGGCGACCTAGGCAAAAGTTAGGACCCAAAAAAAATCATTCTTTCAGAACTACACTATGACTTGATCCTCTTCACCGAGGTACATGAGAGCTTAGAATTTCATTCTGAGTTCAGTCATATGAGTGATAAAAAAATATAAGTTTCCACTTGATCTCTCCATTGAAGGTCGAGTCCACAAGTATTCACTCATCAAACTGTAGACTTACACCAAATATTCATGGACCGATGAGAGGGCAGACCTCTATAAATGATGAGCTTCTTGAAAGGAATTTGGAATGCTCAAGTTTCCTAATCCTACAAGTTGAGGTTGCAAATCTACCAAGCCTGCAAGTTGAAGTCTTCAAATCGTGTCAAGTATGTGAGTTGAAGTCTTCGAATCCTTCAAGTTTTCAAGTTGATGTTTCGGATCCACAAAGTCCGTAAGCTAGGGTATGTAAATCCTTAAAGTCTTCAAATTTGAAGTATCAAATCCATCAAGTTTGTAAGTTGAAGTCCTCAAAATTCAGCAACACTGCAAGATGAAGGCGTCAAATCTGTCAAGTCTGTAAACTGAAGGCATCAAATCTGCCAAGTTTGTAAGTCAAAGTCGTCAAATTCACGAAATTTACAAATTAAAGTAGTCAAATTTTCCAAATCTACAAGTTAAAGTTGCCAAATACGCCAAGTCTGCAAGCTGAAGTCTCTAAATTTGTCAAGTTTGCAAGTTGGAGTCATCAAGACCTTCAAGCCTTCTAAATTTCCATGCCTTAAGGTGGACAAAATTTATCCATTTTCACCTTAAGCTGACCTTTTACGGATGTATCCTTAAAAGGATCTCTAAATTTTCATGCCTTAAGGTGGACCAAATTTGTCCCTTTGCACCTTAAGCTGGCCTTTTACGGATGTATTCTTAAAAGAATCTCTAAATTTTCAAGCTTTAAGGTGGATAAAATTTATCCATTTGCACCTTAAGTTGGCCTTTTACGAATGTATTCTTAAAAGGTTCTCTAAATTTTCATACCTTAAAGCAGATAAAATTTGTCCTTTTGCACCTTAAGCTGGCCTTTTACGAATGTATTCTTAAAAGGGTCTCTAAATCTCCATGCAATAAGGTGAACAAAATTTATCACTTTGCACCTTAAGCTAGCCTTTTGCGGATATGTCCTTAAAAGGATCTTTAAATTGACAGAAAATTTTAATCCTTCTGTACCTCGGTCGTTAAAAGATAGTGTAAAATCTTTTATGTCGATCATGTAAAGTCTTTACCTCGGGCGGTCTAGGGTCTTTGGCTCAAATGGTGTAAATGTGTCACGACCCAATTTCTCGGTCATGATGGCACCTACAACCCCCGGTAGGTGAACCAATCCCCGTAGCCCAGAACAGTTAATAATGGGCTACTATCTAACAAATAAGAGAACAAGATGAAGAGAACAGATAAAAGGACTATAAATACATACATATGCGGAAACTAAACCAAACCCCAAGACCTGGTATCATAGTATAGAGCCAAACAACATACACGGAGTGCAAATAATCCAAAACAATATATACAGATGTCTCTGAATGGTAATAGAGTACATGAAGCAAAATATAAACTAAAGCTAAGCTCCGATCGCCAAGAGCTCACCCTCAGTCTGAAGTAGTCCCCAACAGATCTCCAAGCACGAATCACAGCGATCTAACGGCGATGGCCCACGCTAGGATCTGCACCCAAAGATGCAGGGGGGTAGGGGTGAGCACCAAATGCGAAGCATAAGGTACCCAGTAGGTATCATAGGCCTACTGGGCACATATAAGATAAAAGCATAGTAATAGACAGAATAGAAGCAAGCAGTCACAGAAAACAACGAAAGGTACACAGGAACTAGCCCAGAGGGAATTCAACAGAACCACATGTGAGGCTAGTAAGCAGAATATACGCACCATAGGCACAGGTGAAAGTAAGAAACAACGCACCTGGGTTCCTTGCAACAACAGTGTATACAAAATAAGTTTACGAAATGGACGGTATACCGGTAACCTCAAGTGTAGAAAAAGGGAGAAAGAGTAATGATAGGCACACTCAGAGACATGAATCAAACTCAACTAATCATACCAATCTCATACTTATCTATAACAGAGAACAATTCTGTAAGTAAATAGCAAAAGTCTACCTACAGTCCCCCGGCCGCCCATACAACCGAGGAACACATACAAGTGAAAACAAACCCTCCGGCATCCCATACTACCGGAGCGTACAATCAACAAACAACAAACAAGAGTGGAGCCTCAAACAATGAATGATATGATTCATGAAGATCTCAGTAAATGGTATCTCTGTATGTACCTCCTCCGGCGCCGACCCGGCCCAGCAGGTAGGTTCCATGGAAGGACACTGCCCGTATACCTCTACTCCACCGTATACCCTTCCTATGGAACACGCAGCCCGTAGCCCCTGGCCCGGATGGCAAGGTCCATGGAGGTCCCAGACCCCATACTAAAATTCAGTATCAACACATGTCGTCCGGAAGAAAGTATGGTATCAAGATAGAGACCCAGTCTCGAATATGTAATGCCCAGACCCTGTCCAGCACTAAAGTAGTAGGAAAATGTCTCAAAAACCCCTCCAAGGGTGCCCGGGCATAACCGGGTCTAAACAATAAAAAGGTAATCTCAGGTGCTCGGTCCGACAGAGGCTAAAAATCATCTCAAGTAACAAGAAAACCCAACTAGCACCCCGGCCCTGCCGAGTCTAGCGATAATCGTAAAACTGATGATTTTAAACATAATTTTACTTTCTTGCCCAGAAATATACACAAGTTAAATCAAACCATTTCCAAATTATTTCCATCAAAAATGGGGCCCCCGGGCCATGCAAGTTTAAGAAAATAGTGTCAGTAGGCCCGAAGCCAAAACCATAGTAAAACATGGATAAAACCTCTTTATATGTATGGAAATGGTATGATCACACACTAGCTGCCCAGCAGCTCACAATCAACCTATCGACCCTGCACAGGCCCACAGTTACTCAGCAAGCATAACCAGCTTAGAAGGATATTTCTATTCCCGGGACTCGCGGACATTCCCAAAATCCCACCTTCTATGTTCCAGAGTCAACAAGGCCTAATAGGACCACAAGGGTAAATAAAATATATTGGCAAATACTACAAGCAACGGAGGAACAAAAGTAGGCGGACATGAATAAAGCGGTCGAGGTCTGTGGTACCAACCTAATAAACCAACCCAAGGATGCCCATTAATACAATTTTATTCTATATATGCGGAATCTAGGGAAAATAAACCATAACCTACCTGTCGTCCGATGACAAGCTTGAACCTCTCCGAAAAATCCCCAACGCGAAATCAAACTCGGACTCGGACTTGAATAACTTGACGTAGATAATCAATTTTCTTTTGTTGACCGAATATTGCGTCAAAACAATTTTCCCCTCAATAAACTTTATTTGTGCATAGTGAATTAATCGTACAATCATAATCAGTGAAGATTACATGCTAAAGGAGTAATATGAATGTTGGCAGCCATTAATATTGCAAATTGTTAAAGTCAACATAAGTGTAATATGCTGCAACTTAACTAGCTTTGCAATACATGCTAAAAGGGACAAGTGGCACACACCAAGCTTGTTGTCCATTCCCTTCACCTCCACGTGGTAGTGGAGGTGGCTACACCTAATTTATTTCTGTCTCATTATGCATATATTCGGGTATTGCATAAATTTGTGGTATAATAAATATAATTTTTGAATATACCATAATCATTAGAAAATTATTTCGAATAAAACCTACTATATTATAATAATAAATTTCAACGTAACTAAGTTTACTATCTCCGTTAAAATATTACGGTGTATAAAAACCTTATAAAGTAAGTACATATGCAATTATATCGTAACAAAAATATTTTCCATAAACCTTTAAAATATTTTGAAAAGGTAATAATAATATAATTTTTACCAAATTCAACTTTTAAATAAAATATTTTCAAATACACGCACGATGCTAATAAAATTCTTAAGCTTAGGCTCGTAATTCACCAACGCACGATTTTGATACTCAAAAATTCTCTCGGGATCCTCCCTTATGTTTTATCACTGTTTCAGAACTGAAATGGCATTTTAAAACGTGAAGTTGAGGCTTAAATCGAGTTTAACCCGACCCGAATTGCGACCCGGTTCGCAACCCTTTTTCTGCCATACATTCCGCGGTAAAACAGTCATAACTTTTTACACCGAGATCAGTTGGACGTGAGGTTTTGTGCGTTGGAAACTAGACTCGTAGACCTTCGATTTGGTATTTTGGGGGACTTCTAACTCTTTATATATTGAGAGAAGAGCCCTGAGACATTTTACCCAAAGTTCAGGAAATTTGTTAAAGAACTTACGATAACTTTTGCCGACTTGCTTGGCTTCAAAACTTATAATGCGACCAACCAAATGGACCCAACACCGAAATACCGGTCCTGACGAGCCTTAAGTGACTTGGGGCCTCTACAAACAAGCTCTAACGGTTCAAGGAAAATGTATACGTGGGAATAACCGAAAGGGTCATTACATCATCCACTACTAAAAAGGACTTTCGTCCTCGAAAGTCAAGGTCAAGGGGTACCTGAAGGCTAAAATAGCTGCGGATACTGATCCCGCATATCTCTCTCAGTCTCCCAGGTAGCCTCCTTGACTGGACGGTGCCTCCACTGAACCTTAACAACCGGGATCTCTCGAGACCCCAATCTCCTGACATCTCTGGCCAAAATAGCTGTCGGCTCCTCAACAAAGGCTAAACCCTCACCCAACTGAACTGAATCCCACTGCAACACATGAGACTCATCTGAGACATACCGCCGCAACATCGAATCATGAAATACATGATGTATAGTTGAAAACATCAGAGGCAAGGCTAGCTGATAGGTAACGCTACCAACCATCTGAAGAATCTCAAACGGCCCAATGTATCTGGGGCTAAGCTTGCCCCGCCTACCAAATCTCATCACGCCCTTCATGGGCAATACACGGAGAAACACCAAGTCACCGACACTAAACTCCAAGGCACGAAGCCTACGATCAGAATAACTCTTCTGCCTGCTCTGAGCTGCCCGAAGTCTGTCCTGAATCACACGGACTCGGTCTAAGGAATCTCGAAGCAAATCTGTGCTCTGTGGCCCCGCACTAAAACCATCAAACCAACCTACCGGTGATCTGCAACGCCTGCCATACAAAGTCTCAAAAGGTGCCATGTCGATACTCGAATGGAAGTTGTTATTATAAGCAAACTCTGCCAAGGGAACAAACTGATCCTAAGAACCTCCAAAGTCAAGAACACAGGCCCGCAGCATGTCCTCCAGAATCTGAATGGTCCTCTCGGACTGGCCATCTGTCTTATGGTGGAAAGCGGTACTAAGATGAACCTCTGTACCCAAATCTCGCTGAATAGCCCTCCAGAACTGAGATGTGAACTGAGTGCCGCGGTCTGAAATAATAGAAGCTGGGACCCAGTGCAACCGAACAATCTCACGAAGGTAGATCTGAGCTAACCTCTCTGCCCCATAAGAAGTCTGAACCGGCAAGAAATGTGTTGAATTGGCCAGCCTATCAACAATCACCCATATGGAATCAAACCTCTGAGAAGTACGAGGTAAACCAACAACGAAGTCCATAGTAATCCCTTCCCACTTCCACTCAGGAATGGGAAGTCACTGCATCAAACCACCAGGTCTCATGTGCTCGAACTTAACCTGCTGACAGTTCAAGCACCGAGATACGAAATCCGCTATATCCTGCTTCATACCGCTCCACCAGTAAAGTTGTCTCAAGTCTCTATACATCTTTGTTGTGCCAGGGTGAATGGAGTATCTAGTACAATGTGCCTCATGAAGTATCAACTGAATCAAATCACTAATCCTCGGAACACAAAGGAGACTATCAAACCTCAGAACCCCATCTGAATCTAGAGTAGCCCGACTGGTCTCACCCTGAGAAACCCGATCATGAAGGTCACACAACTGCTGATCCTCAAACTGACGGCTCTGAATCTGATCAATCAAAGTAGAACGAACCTCAACACTGGCGAGAACTCTGCTAGGATCCGTCAAGTCAAGCCTAACCAGACGGTTAGCCAAGGACTGGATGTCCAAGGCCAACGGTCGCTCTGAAACTGAAAGAAAAGCTAGGCTACCCATACTCACTGCCTTTGGACTCAAGGCATCCGCTACCACGTTTGCCTTGCCCGGATGATACAGAATAGTAAAGTCATAGTCCTTCAGTAACTCGACCCATCTCCTCTGTCTCGAGTCCAACTCTCGATGACTCGTGATATACTGAAGACTACAGTGATCGATGAAGATCTCACAGTGAACTCCATATAGGTAATGCCTCCAGATCTTGAGCGCGAAAACTACCGCCGCCAACTCTAAGTCATGAGTGGGGTAGTTGAGCTCGTGAATCAACTGCCTCAACGCATATGCTATTACTCGACCCTGCTGCATCAGCACACAACCAAGACCAACCCCAGAAGCATCACAATACACGGAGAAGCTCTGACCCTCAACCGGCAAAGTCAAAACTGGAGCTGAAGTCAATAAGGCCTTAAGCCTCTGGAAGCTATCCTCACACTGATCCGACCACTGAAATGGGATATCCTTCCTAGTCAGCATAGTCAAGGGTGCTGCTATGGAAGAAAATCCCTCAACGAACCGTCTGTAGTAACCCGCTAACCCAATAAAGCTGCGAACCTCAGTAACAGTAGTAGGTCTAGGCCACTCACAAACCGCTAAAGTCTTTCCCGGATAAACCCTAGTCCCATCCTTAGACACCACGTGCCCTAGGAATGCAACTGACTCAAGCCAAAACTCACACTTTGAGAACTTGGCATAAAGCCGATGATCTCTCAAAGCCTGGAGTATAACCCTCAAGTGCTGCTCATGCTCATCTCTACTATGCGAGTATACCAAGATGTCGTCTATAAAAACTATCACAAATGAGTCCAAATACGGGCCAAGAACCCTGTGCATCAAGTTCATAAAGGCTGCGGGGGCATTAGTCAACCCAAAAGACATCACCAGGAACTCATAATGGCCATAGCGTGTCCTGAATGCTATCTTAGGGATGTCCTCCGCCCTAATCCTCAACTGATGGTAGCCAGACCTCAAATCAATCTTCGAAAACACGACTGAACCCTGAAGCTGGTCAAACAAATCATCAATCCTCGGCATCGGATACCTATTCTTCACTGTCACCCTATTCAGCTGCCGATAATCAATACACATGCGCATCGACCCATCCTTCTTCTTCACAAAGAGAACAGGAGCACCCCAAGGTGACACACTAGGTCTAATAAACCCCTTAGCTAACAGATCCTGGAGCTGCTCCTTAAGCTCCCTCAACTCAGCAGGAGCCATACGGTAAGGAGAAATAGAAATGGGCCTAGTGCCCGCTCTAACTCAATAGCAAAATCAATATCTCTCTCAGGTGGAAGGCCTGGCAGGTCGGTAGGAAACACATCGAGGAAGTCTCTAACCACAGGAACAGACTCAGGAGAAGTAGGGTCAGCACTAACATCTCGGACATATGCTAGATAAGCTAAACACCCACGGGAAATCAACTTCCTAGCTCGAAGACAAGAGATGATCCCAGATGGTGCATGGCTAACAGAACCCTGCAACACAACCGGGGATACACAGGGCACATCTATGGTAATGGTCTTGGCATAACAATCCAAAACCACACGGTGAGGGGATAACCAGTCCATGCCCAATATCACATCAAAATCTAACATATCAAGAATCATCAAATCACCCCAAGTCTCTGAATCACCAACAGATAACATACAGGATCTCACAATCCGATCCACTACTAAAGAATCTCCTACTGGGGTCGAAACAGAAACAGGAACAGATAATGGCTCACTAGCCAAACCCAAGCAAGGCACAAAGTAGGCAGATACATATGAACAAGTGGATCCAGGATCAAATAAAGCCATAGCAGACTGATGGCACACAGAAATCGTACATGTAATCACAGCATCTGAGGCCTCTGCCTCTGGTCTCCTAGGGACAGCGTAAAACTGACGACGACCTCCACCTGCCTGACCGCCATCCCTACCACCTGCTCTGCCGCGTGGAGCACCACCTCTACTCTGACAACCACCCCCTCGAGCTGGGGGCTGAACTACTCGTAAAGGCTCGGCCAACTGAACTGTACCCTGCTGAGGGCAATCTCTAGCAAAATGACCGATCACACCACAAGTAAAACAAGCCCCTGGCGGCCTACTCGGTCGAGATGAACCAGCAGATCCCGTATGACCACCACGACCTGATGCCCCAGAAACTGTACCCCTCGAAGACTGGCTGCCATAGCCCTGATGGCTGCTCTGACCCTGCACGAACTGGGTACTACCGAAAGTCTGAAGGGAAGCCTGAACCGGTCGGCTGGACTGACCCTGGTACTGTTGTGGCTGATAACTCTGACTCTATTGGCCAGGGCCTCTACCACCATATCTGGAACCACTATAGACACCCTGATGTCGAGGCCTCTTATCTCTGGACCCCTGATCATGTCGCTGCAAGTCCTCCACAGTGCGGGCATAGTCTACAATAGCCTAGAATGACCGACCACTGGCAATCAATATCTCAGCTGGCTGCCTGATCTCTGGCCTCAAACCCCATACAAATCTGCGAATCCTATCAGCCTTGGTAGGAATGATCATAGCTCCGAACGGTGCTAGCTGATGGAAATGGGTCTCATACTCCGAGATAGTCGTAGATCCCTGCACAAGGTGAGTAAACTGCTCCCTGCGACGCTCCCGATCACTCTGGGGTAGGAACTTGGCCATAAAGGCCTCATAAAACTCAGACCAGGTCAAAGGAGGTGACGACGGTGGTCTACAAGCAACCTGGGCCCTCCACCATAACTTCGCTGGGCCCTCCAACTGATAGGTAGTATAACCAACCCCGTGAGTCTCCAACAAACCCAAATGATGCAACATCTCCTCACAGGTAGTAATAAAGTCATGTGGGTCCTGTCCAGAAGTACCAGCAAACCTCGGAGGTGCTAACCTCAAAAACCTACCCAACGCCTTCTGCTCTGACTCTGTCATAAATGGGCGAGGAGCAAGAGGCTGTGCAACAGATGGAACCAGAATGACCTCCGCACGGGGAGCCAAAGTAGCCAGCTGCGCTCCTAAGCTCTGTGCACCCAGGGCTGCCCCCTGAGCGGATGTCTGCGCTACCTCGGAAGGACGCTCTCCAATCATATCCAAAAGTTGTACTAGTAATCCCTGAATATTTAGAGACTGAGCTGCGGCTGGAGCTGGCACAGAAGTGGGCACTAGAGCTGGTACTGGAGCTGGCGCTGGAGCTGGCGCTGGAGCTGGCGCTAGAGCTGGCGCTGGAACTGGCGCTGGAGCTGGAGGCTCATCTCCGCGTGATGCCGATGATTTCGTACGAACCATCTGCGGAAGAATGAAGTAGAACAAATGAGATTTCCAGAAACTTCAAGGGTTCTACGCACGACACAGAAGCAATGAAAGAGTCAAATTTCCTAAAATGCCACTGTAGCCTCCCAAAGATTGAGTACGGACGTCTCCGCCCCGATCCGCAGGACTCTACTAGACATTGGCTCCTATACCGATGACTCGGTGAACCTAAAGCTCTGATACCAAGTTATCATGACCCAATTTCTCGGTCATGATGGCACCTACAACCCCCGGTAGGTGAACCAATCCCCGTAGCCCAGAACAGTTAATAATGGGCTACTATCTAACAAATAAGAGAACTAAATGAAGAGAACAGATAAAAGGACTATAAATACATACATATACGGACACTAAACCAAACCCCAAGACCTGGTATCATAGTATAGAGCCAAACTACATACACGGAGTGCAAATAATCCAAAATAATATATATAGATGTCTCTGAATGGTAATAGAGTACATGAAGCAAAAGATAAGTTAAAGCTAAGCTCCGATCGCCAAGAGCTCACCCTCAGTTTGAAGTAGTCCCCAACAGATCTCCAAGCACGAATCACAGCGATCTAACGGCGATGGCCCACGCTAGGATCTGCACTCAAAGATGCAGGGGGTAGGGGTGAGCACCAAATGCGAAGCATAAGGTACCCAGTAGGTATCATAGGCCGACTGGGCACATATAAGATAAAAGCATAGTAATAGACAGAATAGAAGCAAGCAGTCACAGAAATCAATGAAAGGTACACAGGAACTAGCTCAGAGGGAAATCAACAGAACCACATGTGAGGCTAGTAAGCAGAATATACGCACCATAGGCACAGGTGAAAGTAAGAAACAACGCACCTGGGGTCCTTGCAACAACAGTGTATACAAAATAAGTTTATGAAATGGACGGTATACCGGTAACCTCAAGTGTAGAAAAAGGGAGAAAGAGTAATGATAGGCATGCTCAGAGACATGAATCAAATTCAACTAATCATACCAATCGCATACTTATCTATAACAGAGAACAATTCTGTAAGTAAATAGCAAAAGTCTACCTACAGTCCCCTGGCCGCCCATACAACCGAGGAACACATACAAGTGAAAACAAACCCTCCGGCATCCCATACTACCGGAGCGTACAATCAACAAACAACAAACAAGGGTGGAGCCTCAAACAATGAATGATATGATGCATGAAGATCTCAGTAAATGGTATCTCTGTATGTACCTCCTCCGGCGCCGACCCGGCCCAGCAGGTAGGTTCCATGGAAGGACACTGCTCGTATACCTCTACTCCACCGTATACCCTTCCTCCGGCACACGCAGCCCATAGCCCCTGGCCCGGATGGCAAGGTCCATGGAGGTCCCAGACCCCATACTAAAACTCAGTATCAACACATGTCATCCGTAAGCAAGTCCGGTATCAAGATAGAGACCCAGTCTCGAATATGCAATGCCCAGACCCTGTCCAGGACTAAAGTAGTAGGAAAATGTCTCAAAAACCCCTCCAAGGGTGCCCGGGCGTAACCGGGTCTAAACAGTAAAAAGTCATCTCAGGTGCTCGATCCGACCGAGGCTAAAAATTATCTCAAGTAACAAGAAAACCCAACTAGCACCCCGGCCCTGCCGAGTCTAGCGATAATCGTTAAACTGATGATTTTAAATATAATTTTACTTTCTTGCCCAGAAATATACACAAGTTAAATCAAACCATTTCCAAATTATTTCAATCAAAAATGGGCCCCCCGGGCCATGCAAGGTTTAGAAAATAGTGCCATTAGGCCCGAAGCCAAAACCATAGTAAAACATGGATAAAACCTCTTTATATGCATGAAAATGGTATGATCACACACAATAGCTGCTCAGCAGCTCACAATCAACCTATCGACCCTGCACAGGCCCACAGCTACTCAGCAAGCATAACCAGCCTAAAAGGATATTTCTATGCCCGGGACTCGCGGACATTCCCAAAATCCCACCTTCTATGTTACAGAGTCAATAATCCCACCTTCTTGGCTTCAAAACTTATAATGCGACCAACCAAATGGACCCAACACCAAAATATCGGTCCTGACGAGCCTTAAGTGACTTGGGGCCGCTACAAACAAGCTCTAACAGTTCAAGGAAAATATATACGTGGGAATAACCGGAAGGGTCATTACATCATCCACTACTAAAAAGGACTTTCGTCCTCGAAAGTCAAGCTCAAGGGGTACCTGAAGGCTAAAATAGCTGCGGATACTGATCCCGCATATCTCTCTCAGTCTCTCAGGTAGCCTCCTTGACTGGATGGTGCCTCCACTGAACCTTAACAACCGGGATCTCTCGAGACCCCAATCTCCTGACATCTCTGGCCAAAATAGTTGTCGGCTCCTCAACAAAGGCTAAACCCTCACCCAACTGAACTGAATCCCACTGCAACATATGACACTCATCTGAGACATACCGATGCAACATCGAAACATGAAATACATGATGTATAGCTGAAAACATCGGAGGCAAGGCTAGCTAATAGGCAACGCTACCAACCCTCTGAAGAATCTCAAACGGCCCAATGTATCTGGGGCTAAGCTTGCCCCGCCTACCAAATCTCATCACGCCGTTCATGGGTGATACACAGAGAAACACCAAGTCACCGACACTAAACTCCAAAGCATGAAGCCTACGATCAGCATAACTCTTCTGCCTGCTCTGAGCTGCCCAAAGTCTGTCCTGAATCACTCGGACTCGGTCTAAGGAATCTCGAAGCAAATCTGTGCTCTATGGCCCCGCACTAAAACCATCAAATCAACCTACCGGTGATCTGCAACGCCTGCCATACAAAACCTCAAAAGGTGCCATGCCGATACTCGAATGGAAGCTGTTATTATAAGCAAACTCTGCCAAGGGAACAAACTGATCCCAAGAACCTCCAAAGTCAAGAACACAGGCCCGCAGCATGTCCTCCAGAATCTGAATGGTCCTCTCGGACTGGCCATCTGTCTGAGGGTGGAAAGCAGTACTAAGATGAACCTCTTTACCCAAATCTCGCTGAATAGCCCTCCAGAACTGAGATGTGAACTGAGTGCCGCGGTCTGAAATAATAGAAGCTGGGACCCCGTGCAACCGAACAATCTCACGAAGGTAGATCTGAGCTAACCTCTCTGCCCCATAAGAAGTCTGAACCGGCAAGAAATGTGCTGCCTTGGTCAGCCTATCAACAATCACCCATATGGAATAAAACCTTTGAGAAGTACGAGGTAAACCAACAACGAAGTCCATAGTAATCCCTTCCCACTTCCACTCAGGAATGGGAAGTCGCTGCATCAAACCACCAGGTCTCATGTGCTCAAACTTAACCTACTGACAGTTCAAGCACCGAGATACAAAATCCATTATATCCCGCTTCATACCGCTCCACCAGTAAAGTTGTCTCAAGTCTCTATACATCTTTGATGTGCCAGGGTGAATGGAGTATCTAGTACAATGTGCCTCATGAAGTATCAACTGAATCAAATCACTAATCCTCGGAACACAAAGGAGACTATCAAACCTCAGAACCCCATCTGAATCTAGAGTAGCCCGACTGGTCTCACCCTGAGATACCCGATCACGAAGGTCACACAACTGCTGATCCTCAAACTGACGGCTCTGAATCTGATCAATCAAAGTAGAATGAACCTCAACACTGGCGAGAACTCTGCTAGGATCCGTCAAGTCAAGCCTAACCAGACGGTTAGCTAAGGACTGGATGTCCAAGGCCAACGGTCGCTCTGCAACTGAAAGAAAAGCTAGGCTACCCGTACTCACTGCCTTTCGACTCAAGGCATCCGCTACCACGTTTGCCTTGCCCGGATGATACAGAATAGTAAAGTCATAGTCCTTCAGTAACTCAACCCATCTCCTCTGTCTAAAGTCCAACTCTCGCTGACTCATGATATACTAAAGACTATGGTGATCGGTGAAGATCTCACAGTGAACTCCATATAAGTAATGCCTCCAGATCTTGAGCGCGAAAACTACCGCCGCCAACTCTAAGTCATGAGTGGGGTAGTTGCGCTCGTGAACCTTCAGCTGCCTCGACGCATATGCTATTACTCGACCCTGCTGCATCAGCACACAACCAAGACCAACCCCAGAAGCATCACAATACACGGAGAAGCTCTGACCCTCAACCGGCAAAGTCAAAACTGGAGCTGAAGTCAATAAGGCCTTAAGCCTCTGGAAGCTATCCTCACACTGATCCGACCACTGAAATGGGACATCCTTCCTAGTCAGCATAGTCAAGGGTGCTGCTATGGAAGAAAATCCCGCAACGAACCGTCTGTAGTAACCTGCTAACCCAATAAAGCTGCTAACCTCAGTAATAGTAGTAGGTCTAGGCCACTCACAAACCGCTGAAGTCTTTCCCGGATCAACCCTAATCCCATCCTTAGACACCACATGCCCTAGGAATGCAACTGACTCAAGCCAAAACTCACACTTTGAGAACTTGGCATAAAGCTGATGATCTCTCAAAGCCTGGAGTATAATCCTCAAGTGCTGCTCATGCTCGTCTCTACTATGCGAGTATACCAAGATGTCATCTATAAAAACTATCACAAATGAGTCCAAATACGGGCCAAGAACCCTGTGCATCAAGTTCATAAAGGTTGCGGGGGCATTAATCAACCCAAAAGACATCACCAGGAACTCATAATGGCCATAGCGTGTCCTGAATGCTGTCTTAGGGATGTCCTCCGCCCTAATCCTCAACTGATGGTAGCCAGACCTCAAACCAATCTTCGAAAACACGACTGAACCCTGAAGCTGGTTAAACAAATCATCAATCCTCGGAATTGGATACCTATTCTTCACTGTCACCCTATTCAGCTGCCGATAATCAATACACATGTGCATCGACCCATCCTTCTTCTTCACAAAGAGAACAGGAGCACCCCAAGGTGACACACTAGGTCTAATAAACCCCTTAGCTAACAGATCTTGGAGCTGCTCCTTAAGCTCCCTCAACTCAGCAGGAGCCATACGGTAAGGAGAAATAGAAATGGGCCTAGTGCCCGGCTCTAACTCAATAGCAAAATCAATATCTCTCTCAAGTGGAAGGCCTGGCAGGTCGGTAGGAAACATATCGAGGAAGTCTCTAACCACAGGAACAGACTCAGGAGAAGTAGGGTCAGCACTAACATCTCGGACATATGCTAAATAAGCTAAACACCCACGGGAAATCAACTTCCTAGCTCGAAGACAAGAGATGATCCCAGATGGTGCATGGCTAACAGAACCCTGCCACACAACCGGGGATACACCGGGCACAGCTATGCTAATGGTCTTGGCATAACAATCCATAACCACATGGTGAGGGGATAACCAGTCCATGCCCAGTATCACATCAAAATCTAACATATCAAGAATCATCAAATCACCCCAAGTCTCTGAATCACCAACAGATAACATACAGGATCTCACAATCCGATCCACTACTAAAGAATCTCCTACTGGGGTCGAAACAGAAACAGGAACAGATAATGGCTCACTAGCCAACCCCAAGCAAGGCACAAAGTAGGCAGATACATATGAACAAGTGGATCCAGGATCAAATAAAGCCATAGCAGACTGATGGCACACAGAAATCGTACCTGTAATCACAGCATCTGAGGCCTCTGCCTCTGGTCTCCTAGGGACCGCGTAAAACTGACGACGACCTCCACCTGCCCGACCGCCATCCCTACCACCTGCTCTGCCGCGTGGAGCACCACCTCTACTCTGACGACCACCCCCTCGAGCTGGGGGCTGAACTACTCGTAAAGGCTCGGCCAACTGAACTGTACCCTGCTGAGGGCAATCTCTAGCAAAATGACCGATCACACCACAAGTAAAACAAGCCCCTGGTGGCCTACTCGGTCGAGATGAACCAGCAGATCCCGTATGACCACCACGACCTGATACCCCAGAAACTGTACCCCTCGAAGACTGGCTGCCATAGCCCTGATGGCTGCTCTGACCCTGCTCGAACTGGGTACTACCGAAAGTCTGAAGGGAAGCCTGAACCGGTCGGCTGGACTGACCCTGGTACTGTTGTGGCTGATAACTCCGACTCCACTGGCCAGGGCCTCTACCACCATATCTGGAACCACTATAGACACCCTGATGTCGAGGCCTCTTATCTCTGGACCCCTGATCATGTTGCTGTAAGTCCTCCACAGTGCGGGATTAGTCTACAATAGCCTGGAATGACCGACCACTGGCAATCAATATCTCAGCTGGCTGCCTGATCTCCGGCCTCAAACCCCATACAAATCTGCGAATCCTATCAGCCTCGGTAGGAATGATCATAGCTCCGAACGGTGCTAGCTGATGGAAACGGGTCTCATACTCCGAGATAGTCGTAGATCCCTGCACAAGGTGAGTAAACTGCTCCCTGCGACGCTCACGATCACTCTGAGGTAGGAACTTGGCCATAAAGGCCTCATAAAACTCAGACCAGGTCAAAGGAGGTGACGACGGTGGTCTACAAGCAACCTGGGCCCTCCACCATAACTTCGCTGGGCCCTCCAACTGATAGGTAGTATAACTAACCCCGTGAGTCTCCAACAAACCCAAATGATGCAACATCTCCTCACAGGTAGTAATAAAGTCATGTGGGTCCTGTCCAGAAGTACCAGCAAACCTCAGAGGTGCTAACCTCAAAAACCTACCCAACGCCTTGTGCTCTGACTCTGTCATAACTGGGCGAGGAGCAAGAGGCTGTGCAACAGATGGAACCGGAATGATCTCCGCACGGGGAGCCATAGTAGCCGGTTGCGCTCCTAAGCTCTGTGCACCCAGGGCTGCCCCCTGAGCGGATGTCTGCGCTACCTCGGAAGGCCGCTCTCCAATCATACCCAAAAGTTGTAATAGTAATCCCCGAATATCTGGAGACTGAGCTGCGGCTGGAACTGGCACAGAAGTGGGCACTAGAGCTGGTACTGGAGCTGGCGCTAGAGCTAGCGCTAGAGCTGGCGCTGGAGCTGGCGCTAGAGCTGGCGCTGGAACTGGCGCTGGAGCTGGAGGCTCATCTCCGCGTGATGCCGATGATCTCGTACGAACCATCTGCGAAAGAATAACGTAGAACAAATGAGATTTCCAGAAACTTCAAGGGTTCTACGTACAACACAGAAGCAATGAAAGAGTCAAATTTCCTAAAATGCCACTGTAGCCTCCCAAAGATTGAGTACGGACGTCTCTGCCCCGATCCGCAGGACTCTACTAGACATTGGCTCCTATATCAATGACACCGGTGAACCTAAAGCTCTGATACCAAGTTGTCACGACCCAATTTCTTGGTCATGATGGCACCTACAACCCCCGGTAGGTGAACCAATCCCCGTAGCCCAGAACAGTTAATAATGGGCTACTATCTAACAAATAAGAGAACAAGATGAAGAGAACAGATAAAAGGACTATAAATACATACATATGCGGAAACTAAACCAAACCCCAAGACAAGGTATCATAGTATAGAGCCAAACTACATACACGAAGTGCAAATAATCCAAAACAATATATACAGATGTCTCTGAATGGTAATAGAGTACATGAAGCAAAAGATAAACTAAAGCTAAGCTCCGATCGCCAAGAGCTCACCCTCAGTCTGAAGTAGTCCCCAACAGATCTCCAAGCACGAATCACAGCGATCTAACGGCGATGGCCCATGCTAGGATCTGCACCCAAAGATGCAGGGGGGTAGGGATGAGCACCAAATGCGAAGCATAAGGTACCCAGTAGGTATCATAGGCCGACTGGGCACATATAAGATAAAAGCATAGTAATAGACAGAATAGAAGACAGCAGTCACAGAAATCAACGAAAGGTACATAGGAACTAGCCTAGAGGGAAATCAACAGAACCACATGTGTATAAAAATAAGTTTACGAAATGGACGGTATACCGGTAACCTCAAGTGTAGAAAAAGGGAGAAAGAGTAATGATAGGCATGCTCAGAGACATGAATCAAACTCAACTAATCATACCAATCTCATACTTATCTATAACAGAGAACAATTCTGTAAGTAAATAGCAAAAGTCTACCTACAGTCCCCTGGCCGCCCATATAACCGAGGAACACATACAAGTGAAAACAAACCCTCCGGCATCCCATACTACCGGAGCGTACAATCAACAAACAACAAACAAGGGTGGAGCCTCAAACAATGAATGATATGATGCATGAAGATCTCAGTAAATGGTATCTCTGTATGTACCTCCTCCGGCGCCGACCCGGCCCAGCAGGTAGGTTCCATGGAAGGACACTGCTCGTATACCTCTACTCCACCGTATACCCTTCCTCCGGCACACGCAGCCCGTAGCCCCTGGCCCGGATGGCAAGGTCCATGGAGGTCCCAGACCCCATACTAAAACTCAGTATCAACACATGTCGTCCGTAAGCAAGTCCGGTATCAAGATAGAGACCCAGTCTCGAATATGCAATGCCCAGACCCTGTACAGGACTAAAGTAGTAGGAAAATGTCTCAAAAACCCCTCCAAGGGTGCCCGGGCGTAACCGGGTCTAAACAGTAAAAAGTCATCTCAGGTGCTCGGTCCGACCGAGGCTAAAAATCATCTCAAGTAACAAGAAAACCCAACTAGCACCCCGGCCCTGCCGAGTCTAGCGATAATCGTAAAACTGATGATTTTAAACATAATTTTACTTTCTTGCCCAGAAATATACACAAGTTAAATCAAACCATTTCCAAATTATTTCCATCAAAAATGGGCCCTCTGGGCCATGCAAGGTTTAGAAAATAGTGTCAGTAGGCCCGAAGCCAAAACCATAGTAAAACATGGATAAAACCTCTTTATATGCATGGAAATGGTATGATCACACACAATAGCTGCCCCAGCAGCTCACAATCAACCTACCGACCCTGCACAGGCCCACAGCTACTCAGCAAGCATAACCAGCCTAGAAGGATAATTCTATGCCCGGGACTCGCGGACATTCCCAAAATCCCACCTTCTATGTTCCAGAGTCAACAAGGCCTCACAGGACCACAAGGGTAAATAAAATATATCGGCAAATACTACAAGCAACGGAGGAACAAAAGTAGGCGGACATGAATAAAGCGGTCGAGGTCTGTGGTACCAACCTAATAAACCAACCCAAGGATGCCCATTAATACAATTTTATTCTATATATGCGGAGTCTAGGGAAAATAAACCGTAACCTACCTGTCGTCTGATGACAAGCTTGAACCTCTCCGAAAAATCCCCAACACGAAATCAAACTCGGACTCGGACTTGAATAACTTGACGTAGATAATCAATTTTCTTTTGTTGACCGAATATTGCGTCAAAACAATTTTTCCCTCAAAAAACTTTATTTGTGCATAGTGAATTAATCGTACAATCATAATCAGTGAAGATTACATGCTAAAGGAGTAATATGAATGTTGGCAGCCATTAATATTGCAAATTGTTAAAGTCAACATAAGTGTAATATGCTGCAACTTAACTAGCTTTGCAATACATGCTAAAAGGGACAAGTGGCACACACCAAGCTTGTTGTCCATTCCCTTCACCTCCACGTGGTAGTGGAGGTGGCTACACCTAATTTATTTCTATCTCATTATGCATATATTCGGGTATTGCATAAATTCGTGGTATAATAAATATAATTTTTAATATACCATAATCATTAGAAAATTATTTCGAATAAAACCTACTATATTATAATAATAGATTTCAACGTAACTAAGTTTACTATCTCCGTTAAAATATTACAATGTATAAAAACTTTATAAAATAAATACATATACAATTATATCGTAACAAAATATTTTTCATAAACCTTTAAAATATTTGAAAAGGAAATAATAATATAATTTTTACCAAATTCAACTTTTAAATAAAATATTTTCAAATACACGCACGATGCTAATAAAATTCTTAAGCTTAGGCTCGTAATTCACCAACGCACGATTTTGATACTCAAGAATTCTCTCGGGATCCTCCCTTATGTTTTATCACTATTTCGAAACTGAAATGGCGTTTTAAAATGTGAAGTTGAGGCTTAAATCGAGTTTAACCCGACCCGAATCGCGACCCGGTTTGCAACCCATTTTCTGCCAGACAGTCCGCGGTAAAACAGTCATAACGTTTTACTCCGAGATCAGTTGGACGTAAGGTTTTGTGCGTTGGAAACTAGACTCGTAGACCTTCGATTTGGTATTTCTGGGGACTTCTAACTCTTTATATATTGAGAGAAAAGCCCTGAGACATTTTACCCAAAGTTCAGGAAATTTGTTAAAGAACTTACGATAACTTTTGCCGACTTGCTTGGCTTCAAAACTTATAATGCGACCAACCAAATGGACCCAACACCGAAATACCGGTCCTGACGAGCCTTAAGTGACTTGGGGCCGCTACAAACAAGCTCTAACGGTTCAAGGAAAATGTATACGTGAAAATAACTGGAAGGGTCATTCCAAAATGTCTTTGCTGCAGACTATGTAAAATCTTTGCCTTAGATGGTGTAAAGTATTTGGCTTGGATGATATGATGTCTTTGGCTCAGAGGATGTAAAGTCTTTACCTCAGGCGATCTAAGGTTTCTAGCTCAGACGGTGTAAAAGTTTTTGTTGCGGACCATGTAAAGTCTTACCTTAGACGGTGTAAAGTCTTTGGCTTGGACGATATGATGCCTTTGGCTCAGATGGTGTAAAGTCTTTTCCTAGAACTTTAGCTTAGATGGTGTAGTCTTTGTTGTGGATCACGTAAAGTCTTTTCCTTAGACGGTATACATTCATTGGCTCAAACGATGCAATATCTTTGACTCAAACAATGTGAAGCTTTCAATACCATCACCTACAAAAAAGGGGAGGGAGGACAATACAAAATAATAATAATAATAATAATAATAATAATAATAAAAATAATAATAATAATAAAAGTACCTCACACGTTGATGTTTATAAGTTGAGCTCGAAACTTCTACCAAAGAAAGCTCACAAACTGGTGTTAAGAGAATGAGGGACAAGGTCCTATTTATAAATGAATAGTGGCGGTGATTGATTCCTATTTTAACGTGATTTTGATATCACAATTAAGGAAAAGGTGCCTAAAAAAATAAAACCAAAAAGAGAAGGAAAAGAAAACAAAAAAAAAAAAGTTGCCATAAAAGGCAACATATAACCGCCTCAATGCATGTGTTGGTACGTGCATGCAAAAAAAAGGAAAGGTCAACTCCTCCCTTTTCCTTAATAATGTTACGGACCAAAAATATTTCATAAAGGAATATTTAATTCAAGACCAAAATATTCTCATTTGATATGACATATATTGATCCGTGATATATTTCTTTCACAACAATTATTACAATTAAAGCATGAAGTTAATACTTCAAGCCTAGTCTTCAAAAGATTAAATATCTTGACAAGTCTTAAAGTAGGGAAAATTTGTATACAATAAAATTTTATTGAATATAAATCCGTGGAAAATTTGGATTTATATTAAATTCAAAATATATTAATCTAAATAAATGTTGCGGATTAATATGATTGGATCAATAATTAAATTCAATAAATATGGATTTAATTAAAGTCCAATTCTTATTGGGCCAGTCCATTAGTTTGGGCTACAAATAATGAGCTCACTTTGCCAAGCCCAAGTTATCATCTTATTCTAGAGGCCCATTTTGGTGCCACATGTGAAATGACGTGGCATGCCAAGTCAAGCGAAGGAGCCAATAAAATCATGTCATGTGTCAAAATAATGCAGCATGCCAAGCCAAATTAAAGATCAATAGAAACATACCACGTGTACAAGTGACATGTTCTGGCCAATCAAATATGGTCACATCATTTCAATCTGATTGGCCAAATAGAGTTGGTACTTACCATAATTCTTTCCTCCTACAACTATAAATAAGGGTCTTC
Source organism: Jaltomata sinuosa (assembly GCA_003996215.1). NCBI lineage: Eukaryota > Viridiplantae > Streptophyta > Magnoliopsida > Solanales > Solanaceae > Jaltomata > Jaltomata sinuosa. The sequence continues at coordinate 693,436 of QJPP01007492.1, read as the reverse complement.
CATAATTCAGAAAAGACACTTGAATTCTAACAAGAAGCCAGAGAGAGCTCGTGGATCAAATGCATCAAATTTCTCTACAAGCTACAAGTTCAAGAATTCAACATTCAAGTTCAACTACAACTCAAGATCAAGACCGGCAGTTCAAGATCAAGCTCAAAAGCCCTTGAATTCAAGCACAAATCAAGATCAAACTCATCAAATTCACAAGTCAAGATCCATTCAACCAAATTTAAGATCAAGATCAACGACCCTTGAATTTACATACTTGAAAAGATGAATCAGAAGATTAATAGAGATTGTAACTGAAGAAAGTTGGTGCCCACTACTTAACTCAGAAACCAGGTCCTTAGCACAGTTTCACTTAAAGCAGTAAGTAAATTAACACACAATTTTTACGTGGAAAACTCCCTAACTCCAGGAGAAAAAAACCACGAACTCACTTCCACTAACTCTTCAAGATTTATGATTACAACTCAATAATCAAAGGAATTAACTCTAGTACCTAACTCAAACAATAAACTCTTATTGTTTCAACTCACTCAAACTCACTCTCTCCAAGAAGCCAAACCCACTTCTTGTTAAAACTTCTCACAAACTCTGTTTCAAGAATCCAAACCCACTTCTTACTACACGTCTCACAAACTCTCTCAAGAATCCAAATCCACTTCTTGTTACAAGCCTCACAACACACACTATTTGTCCTAACAATCACAAAAGATTGAACTAGAAACAACTCTCTCTTTGTGTCTTCGTTTGAATAGCTCGCTTGAGATCTCTTGAGAATACTCCTTCTCATCTTCGTGCAATAGGTGATTGAATTCCCCATAGCTCTAATACTTTTATATAGGTCTCAATCTCTCTTCTCCTATTGAAAGGAAAAGACAATCCTTTCCTTGTAGGAGTTGGTCGCCGCCTGGAACGTCTCCTTGTTGGACTTGGACGCGCCTTCTTTCTTTGTTTCTTCACATATTCTGTTCTCTCCTTCTTTGAATAGGATGCTTCTTTTATAGATTGTTTCCATAAATATATTTTATCAAAAATAAGTTTTGCCTCATTATCAAAACTAGTTTGACAAGGTTCATTAATTTTCCCCTTTTTGATGATGGCAAACTCTATCCTATTTTTGAAAAAAACATGTGGCAGCAGTGGAAACCATTTTGGACATTTAGAACATAGCCACACACTCAGGTGCACTCTTTTCACGGACATTTAGCACATAGCCACACACTCAGGTGCACTCTTTTCACTCTTCTACTGTGTCAAGCTAGATTTCAACAATGTCATGGTAGCACCATATTATTAATTTTTTCCCCTTTTGACATCATTAAAAAGAAGGCAGTCTTCGTTAGGAGCAGCTTCCATATTCCGCCTAATAGATGGCCCCTTGAGGATCAAATCCTTGAGTGTTTTCCATCCTCTTTTATGGTTTTATATCACTCTTATTCACTCTTCTCCCCCTCTTTCCTCCCTCATCTCTTTTTGAGGGAGGCTCTCCTTCCTTGTTAGGAACTATAACTGGTTGATTAGCCCAAGGGCCAACCTACTCTTCTCAAATGCATCTCTTCCAAGAGCTTTGGTAAATATGTCTGTAATTTGTTCATCAATCACACAAAGCACCATATTAATCAACCCCTTTTCAACACAGTCTTTGGGGAAGTGATGTCTCACATCAATGTGCTTGGTTCTTTTGTGCTGAATAGGATTCTTGGCCATATTAACTGCACTGGTGTTTTCACAAAATATGGGAATGCATCCAAGATTTATGCCATAGTCACTGATCTATTGCTTAATCCAAAGTAACTGAGAGCAACAAGAAGTAGCAACTACATATTCAGCCTCAGCTGTTGATAGTGCAACGGAGTTCTGTTTATTTGTGGCCCAGAACACAATACATGATCCTAAAAAGTGTGCCATTTTAGAATTACTCTTTCTATCCACCAGGTATCCAGCATAGTCCGCATCAGCATAACCAATAATATCGAAGGAGTCACCTACAGGATACCAAAGCACCAGTCCTTGAGTTCCTTTGAGGTACCTTAGGATTTTTTTATAGCCTTTAGGTGAGACTCTTTGGGGAAAGATTGGAACCTGGCACATAACCCTACACTGAACATGATGTCAGGCCTGCTAGTAGTAAGGTACAACAAAGATCCTATCATTCCTCTATATTTTCTTTCAGCAACAGCAACTCCAGCATCATCCTTGTCCAATTTTGTAGTGGTACCAATAGGGGTATCATTAGTCTTAGCCCCTTCCATCTCAAATTTTTTCAGCAGTTCTTTAACATACTTCTGTTGATGAATGGAAGTTCCAGTCTTGGTTTGATATATTTGTAATCCCAAGAAAAATTTCAGCACACCCATCATGCTCATCTCAAATTCACTACTCATCAAGGATGTGAACTCTTTGCTTAGTACATCATCAGTAGCTCCAAAGATTATGTCATCCACATATATCTGCACAATGAGGAGACTGTTTCCTTGTCTTCTAATTAATAGAGTGTTATCTATCTTTCCTCTTACATAGTCATGCTCTAATAGAAAAGAGGGCAGTCTGGCACACCATGCTCTTGGAGCTTGCTTCAATCCATACAAGGCTTTGTCCAGTTTATAGACATGATCAGGCAGCTCAAAGCTTTCAAACCCAGGGGGTTGTTTCACGTATACTTCCTCCACTAGATATCCATTCAAGAAAGAGATTTTCACATCCATCTGAAATAGTTTGAACACCATATGAGAGGCAAAGGCAATAAACATTCGTATTGCTTCCATTCTAGCCATAGGTGCAAAGGTTTCATCATAGTCAATGCCTTCTTCTTGATTGTAACCTTGTACCACCAGTCTGGCTTTATTTCTAGTCACTGGTCCTTGATCATCCAGCTTATTCCTGAACACCCATCTTGTTCTAATGATGGTTCTGTCAACAGGTTTGGGAACCAGGTGGCATACTTTGCTTCTTTCAAATTGGTTTAGCTCTTCTTGCATTGCAATAATCCAATCAGCATCTTGTAAGGCTTCTTTGATATTCTTAGGCTCTATTAGTGACAGGTAGGTTGAATAGGCACCCATGTTTTTCACCTTATTCCTTGTCTGCATGCCTGAATCCATACGGGAAATAATGTTTTCAATGGGATGTGAGCTCTTGTGTTTCCAATTTCTTCCAGCCATAGGTTGTGAGGTGATAACGCTCAAACTACACCTCAAATTAACGAAGCGTAAGCGATCGTTGTCAAGTAAAGAACCCAACAAAGGTTGGGGTCGAATCCCACAGAGAATATGGTGATGATTAAGACTTTAGTGAAGTAGATGACTAGTCGTCAATAGTTTCCAGTAAATAGGGGGGTTTTGTAATCAACGTGAACAAAAGCAACAATTATGTAAGAGAAATAATCAGTAGGAGAGAATGAACTAGGGATGTGTTCACCATGGCGTTGTAACAATGTCGATTCTAGGCTTAACCGGGTTCTTTCTATATGCGTGTCACGATGTGATTGCGTCAATTGTATCGTCTAAACGTCTCTCGACCAAATAAACAAATTTCCTTTTATCTTCTCTCGATCTTAAAAAGATGTGCTTTTTAGCTCTCAATCCTAACATCAAGTAGATTAATCCAGTTACGGCATTAATCTTTAAGACGAGAGTTGGTAGTCTCGAATCCTTGTTGTTAATCAAGTTTCTCGGTTTTAATCTCTTTCTCAAGCAAATTAAACCTAGGCATGTTCTAATGTTTGCAACCCACTAGAAAACGTGACATAATGTATGATTAACAACGTGACAATACATATATCGAACCCAACGCTACCCGGAATCTATATTGCTACGTTTGCCATGGCTCCCACAACCCTAGTTGCGGGAGTTTTAGTTACTCATGCTCGAAGAAGAAAAGAAGTAATTCATAATAAAGGAAAGAAGATTCTTACAATATGATGAAAATACTCTTCAATAATCCAAGAACAAGAACAACCAAGAACTCAAGAACACGAATTCAAGAATCCGAAAACGTGTTGTTGCTCTCAAAAAACGACTAAAAACTATTCTAAAACTATTGGGTGAATTCTAATTAACATAAACCTAACATAGGGTATTTATAGGAGTAGTAGAAACTAAATCCAAAATGGGCTAGGAATCCCCAAAACGCGGGTCGCCGACTTAAGCTACTGCCTTAGCGTGACGGTCAGGCTGACGGACCGTCACTGCCTTGACGGACCGTCGCCTGGACCGTCAGCCTTAGGCAGTGGCACTGCCCCTTTGCTGCCTTGGTGTGACGGTCCCTTGTGACGGACCGTCACATGTGTGACGGGCCGTCACTCAGGCCGTCACACTTAGGCAGATTGCTCTTTTTCGCGTATTTCCGTCCGTTTCCGTGTTTGTTTCCATTTCCTACAAATACAACATAAAAACATCAAAAACAACAACGGTTGCTTGAAAACGTACGATTGTTCTTAGTAAAAAGGAGTCGAAAGTGACGTAAATTAGCGTCACATCAACACCCTCAACTTAAAACGTTCGCTTGTCCTCAAGCAACATAACATAAAACAATAATACGACTCAACTAAGAACACAAACTCATGTCTATAGCAACTCATGGTCATTCAAACTTATTCAATTAAATCAAGCTCCCTCGTAGCACACAAATGTATGAAACACTAACTTGCAAGGATCCAAACATGTCATTCCGATATGATAGAACATTATGCATACACACACGCAGCTATCCCAACAATCAATAGACAATATAGACATCTTGGTGCCCTCACCACAAAGAAATCCCATGCACAAGATTTGGGACTAGGTAAGTGCTCACACTCACAACGATTTCAAACAATGCACATGCGATACCATAGGCTTGCCCTTATATTCTATTTCGGTTCTTTAGAAAGCTACTCAGGATCACTACAGGACTTGTTTAGGCTTGTAATGAGGCTTCGGGTGCAGGTAGGATACATTTAGGGGTTAGTGACTAAGCCCTCCTTGGAACCATTTACATCTTATCACCACATAACTTCACTTTATCCATCCTTATTCACCTTTTTATTTCCTTGATTCTAGATACAGGTGCGGCCTCTTTATTGACAATTCTTTTTGTTTCTTTTTCGATCTTTTTCATCTTTCTTTATTTTTTCTTTTCTTTTCTTAGGCGCACACCCGGATTTTCATTCTATTCAAAAACCAATCTTCTCCATCATCTTTTTCTTATCATTCACCTCTGTAGTAGCCACCCCCAACTTAGGCTGATTGCCTGCGTTAAGGTGCACAATGTCCATGCAGGACCAGGGCCAAAACAGGGTTTACCTCTATAGTAGCCACCCTCAACTTAGGCTGATTGCCTGAGTTGAGGTGCACGATGTCCAAGGAAGGACCAGGGCCAAAATAGGGATTTAAGGTTAAACAGGAATGGTGACAGGTTATTGAAAGAACAAGGTCAATTGTGGCTCAAACAGGGATCAAGGGATTATTTATATTTGGACGGTCTTTTAGGTTAAGTGGACTGCACACAAAAAGGGCCTGTGATCCTTTCCTAAGCAACCAACTTCAAACTTAACAAAATAGACCGGGCAAGTTCTAGATGCATGCACAGAGTAAGAATTTATGACAATAATCTCACACACTCTTGGCACCAAGAAACTATATCGCTACCAACTATCAAACAACCGCTCGGCTTAAGCATACTCATTCTACTCATAATCACACAATGACATACAAGGATCCGGACAGTCAATCGTTTCAACATAAGCTCAAAACCAGAAAATTTTTAAAGGGGCCTCGTTTTTAATCAAGAAAACGCATGCTTGCTATAGATTAAAAAAAAATTTAAAACAACAACCTAAACATGCCGGTTCTACTAGATAGCACACCGGAGGGAAAAGAAACACGGCAACAAAAACCCTCGGTGGTGACTCACAGGTTTCCCAACACCCTCAACTTAGACTCATGCATTGTCCCCAATGCATATATGCGAAAGCTAAAAACTGTGAGAATAAAGGAATACCTGTGAAGTCGATCTGTCTCAGATTCTGGAATGATGTTGGAGACCGCCAGGGTCTCCAAAACAAGAGAACTCGATGGAGTACGTGTGTGCGCCAACCTCATGTTGCGCTCCAACTTCCTCTTTTATTTGCTCCGCCGCTAGTCGTAACCACTTCTTCGCTCTTTCCTTGTAGATTCTCTTGCGGTGTTTTCGTTTTCTTGAGCTATTTACATCGCTTTCCGCAACATGCTTCTCTTTTCGCGGCATCCTTCTCACAACAGCTAGTGTCTCGACCAAACACTTCTCCTCAAGGTGCACATCTGCAGGAGCTTCCTCAATAGCATTGATGACCGCGACCACCCTCATGTCACTTGGTTGCTTCATCAATTTGGACACATCGAACTTGACCAATTCATTGTTCAATCGGAAGGTCAGCTCGTTTTTCTCCATGTCAACCAACACTCTCGCCGTAGCTAACAATGGTCGTCCCAAGATTATGGGAATTTCGAAGTCCACTTCGCAATCCAAAATTACAAAGTCAGCTGGAAAGATAAGCTTACCGATCTTTACTAGCACATCAGACAAGATCCCTACGGGTCGCTTTACCGAACGGTCAGCCATCCTCACTCTCATGGACGTTGGTTTAGGAGCTCCCAAACCCAATTTGTTATACACTGCTAGCGGCATCAAATTTATACTAGCACCAAGGTCACACATAGCTCTCCCGAAGTTGAGCTTCCCGATGGTACATGGAACAGTGAACGCACCTGGATCATCCTTCTTTTCAACTAATGACCTTGAAGAGATAGCGCTGCAGTGATGGAGGTTGTCTTTCGGTTCAAAACTCACCGTCCTCTTCTTTGTAATTAAGTCCTTCATGAACTTGGCATAACCGGGCATTTGTTCCAGCGCTTCCACCAATGGTATGTTTATTGAAATCTCTTTCAACATGTTCATGAAGTTCAGGAACTTACCATCGTCAACTTTCTTTTTCAAACGCTGTGGGAACGGAGGTGGTGGTCGAGGCATCATAGTTGGAAGCTTTTCAGCTTCCTTGCGTTTCTCCGCGGGCTTTGGAGTTTCCTCCTCTACCGCCTCTTCATCATCCGCAGTATCACCTTGAGTCTGAATTACCGGGTGTGATTCCGGTAACATTTTTCCGCTTCTTGTGGTGATCGCCATACAGCTTGCATCATTCTTCGGATGAGTGGTGTCGCTCGGCAAAGTACCTATTTTCCTTGGGTTTAGAGATGCCGAGATGTGACCCACTTGCTGCTCTAGTTGCTTGATCGCGGTTGAGTGTGACTCCACTACCAGACTCAATGTTGATAGCTCATTCCGCATTGCCTTTACCCCAGAGTCAGTCGATTCCACCTTAAGCAACATCTTTGCCATCATGTTCTCAAGTTTGGACGTCTCAGCCTCGCTGCCAGCTTTATCCCGATTACCAGGTGGTATATACAACCCACCTCTATCGGTGTTGTTCCTCCAGTTTCCTTGGTCGCGCTCTTTGTAACCACTTTTCTCATAGTGGTTGTCTCGCTGATAATTCCGACCTTGGTTTCCCTGGCCATTGGCTAGGAAACCCCCCAAGTAATTGGCCTCCTCGGTCTCCATACCTTGGGAACCCACAGCTTGTACCTTCTCTAAGCTTCCTGACGTCAAGTGCCTTGTCAGGAGATCTAACTGCGTTTTCAGGTGTGCCATGTCTTGGTCGCGCTCCTCCTCTTTTCTACGCTGCTCTGCTGACATCCCAACGGTATAGGTGCTAGCTGCAACCTCTGAATCTCGTGTATGCCAAGCCCTGTTAGTTCTGGTGAGCCTGTCCAAAGTAGTTGTGGCCTCAACAAAGGTGAGACCCATGAATGCACCACCTGCTACGTTGTCTAACGTCGGCTTGGTAGCCGAATTCAGTGCCCGGTAGAACGTTTGCATCAAGAAGTTATCGGTCAACTGATGGTTCGGGCATTGGGTTATCTTCTTTTTGAATCGCAACCAAGTCTCGTGCAGTGCTTCGTGCGGTTGCTGCCTGAAGTTGCCAATCTCGTCCCTCAACTGTATCATCCGAGAGGGAGGAAAGAACCTTTCTAGGAAAGCTCCTCTCAACTCTCCCAACGTTGCAATAGAGTCGGGGGTCAGCTCAGTCAACCACAATGCTGCCTCATCAGACAGAGACAATGGAAACAACCTGAGCCTGATCGCTGTCTGACTCACGCCCGGCAGCTCAAACGATTTGCAGATCCCCACGAAATTCATTAAGTGCTGGTTTGGATCATCACCAGCAACACCGCGGAACACTCCTCTCAAGTTCAACAGTTGGATCATCGTGCTAGTGATGTTGAACTTGGCTCCGGGCGGTAGCGGTGGAACAATAATGGCGCCAGTAGCGCCAGCTCCATCTAAATCGAGATCCTCATCATTCCGTACCACATCATCCTGCAGACCACCAGCATTCAAATTTTGTTGGGCCTGCAGTTCTGCAGCGATCCTTGCTGCGTCTAATTGTGCGGCCATATTCCGCCTCAATGTTCTCGCAAGTTTGGGGTCGTAAGGCAAAATTTGTTCCCCCGAACCTCGGGTACTTGGCATGCACAATCTGTACCCTGTCTAAAAACAAAAACAACAAACAAAAATAAAAGCAGGAAATTATGACTAAAAGTCAACTAAACACATCAGACTTAATCAAAAACCGTATTCCCCGGCAACAGCGCCACTTTTTGATAACGCTCAAACTACACCTCAAATTAACGAAGCGTAAGCGATCGTTGTCAAGTAAAGAACCCAACAAAGGTTGGGGTCGAATCCCACAGAGAATATGGTGATGATTAAGACTTTAGTGAAGTAGATGACTAGTCGTCAATAGTTTCCAGTAAATAGGGGGGGTTTTGTAATCAACGTGAACAAAAGCAACAATTATGTAAGAGAAATAATCAGTAGGAGGGAATGAACTAGGGATGTGTTCACCATGGCGTTGTAACAATGTCGATTCTAGGCTTAACCGGGTTCTTTCTATATGCGTGTCACGATGTGATTGCGTCAATTGTATCGTCTAAACGTCTCTCGACCAAATAAACAAATTTCCTTTTATCTTCTCTCGATCTCAAAAAGATGTGCTTTTTAGCTCTCAATCCTAACATCAAGTAGATTAATCCAGTTACGGCATTAATCTTTAAGACGAGAGTTGGTAGTCTCGAATCCTTGTTGTTAATCAAGTTTCCCGGTTTTAATCTCTTTCTCAAGCAAATTAAACCTAGGCATGTTCTAATGTTTGCAACCCACTAGAAAACGTGACATAAAGTATGATTAACAACGTGACAATACATATATCGAACCCAACGCTACCCGAATCTATATTGCTACGTTTGCCATGGCTCCCACAACCCTAGTTGCGGGAGTTTTAGTTACTCATGCTCGAAGAAGAAAAGAAGTAATTCATTATAAAGGAAAGAAGATTCTTACAATATGATGAAAATACTCTTCAATAATCCAAGAACAAGAACAACCAAGAACTCAAGAACACGAATTCAAGAATCCGAAAACGTGTTGTTGCTCTCAAAAAATGACTAAAAACTATTCTAAAACTATTGGGTGAATTCTAATTAACATAAACCTAACATAGGGTATTTATAGGAGTAGTAGAAACCAAATCCAAAACGGGCTAGGAATCCCCAAAACGCGGGTCGCCGACTTAAGCTACTGCCTTAGCGTGACGGTCAGGCTGACGGACCGTCACTGCCTTGACGGACCGTCGCCTGGACCGTCAGCCTTAGGCAGTGGCACTGCCCCTTTGCTGCCTTGGTGTGATGGTCACTTGTGACGGACCGTCACATGTGTGACGGGCCGTCACTCAGGCCGTCACACTTAGGCAGATTGCTCTTTTTTGCGTATTTCCGTCCGTTTCCGTGTTTGTTTCCATTTCCTACAAATACAACATAAAAACATCAAAAACAACAACGGTTGCTTGAAAACGTACGATTGTTCTTAGTAAAAAGGAGTCGAAAGTGACGTAAATTAGCGTCACATCATGAGGGTCCAGGTGCATCTAAGTAATAAGTTGGATCTTCTTCATGAGTGATTCCCCCTAACTCCTGCACTTCTCCTTGTTCTTCATTTGGGGAGCCATCTCTGAGGGGCTCTTGTTCATGCTCATCTTCTGAGTCATCAACTAGTCCAATCCTGGTGTCATTATCACAGGACTTACTTTCACAATCTTCTTCATCAAAGATGACATGGATACTCTCTTCCACACAGCTTGTTCTTTTATTGAATACTTTGTAAGCTTTACTTTGTGAAGAGTATCCTAGGAATATGCCCTCATCACTTTTGGCATCAAATTTTTCTAGAGCATCCTTTCTATTGTTGTGAACATAACATTTACAGCCAAAAGGTCTTAGGTAGGTTAGGTTTGGCTTTCTCCCCTTGAACAGTTCATATGGTGTCTTGTCCAACAGAGCCCTAATCATGCATTTATTCAGTAAGTAACAAGTTGTGTTTACTACCTCAGCCCAGAAGCTCTTTGGAAGACCACTGGCAATTAACATAGTCTTTTCCATGTCTTCAAGAGATCTGTTCTTCCTTTCGACCACTCTATTTTGCTGAGGAGTTCTTGGTGCAGAGAAATTGTGATCAATTCCATTTTCGCACAAAAGGTCAGGAATTTTGAATTTTCAAACTCAGTGCCATGATCGGACCTTATTATTGACACATCAGTGCTCAACTTCTTTTGTACACATTTGACAAAAAATTTGAATACTTCAAAGGTTTCATCCTTGGAGCTCAAAAAGAGTGTCCAGGTAAACCTGGAGTAGTCATCCACTATCACAAACTCATATCTCTTTCCACCTCTGCTGAGAAACCTCATAGATCCACACAAATCCATGTGTAGTAGTTGAAGAGGTTTAGTAGTGCTAACCGTCTGTTTAGGTTTGAAGGAAGATCTCACATATTTTCCCTTGGCACAGGCACCACACACAATGGATTCATCTAGTTTGTTCTTTGGCAACCCTAGTACCAGTCCTTTTGACACCAGCTTGTTGATAGTTGAGAAACTTGCATGTCCCATTCATTTGTGCCATAGGAGTGAACTGCTTGAAATGGCACTCAGGCAGGTTAGCTCATACTCTAGAGGATCCATGATGTCAGCTTTGTACAGATTCTTGTGTCTTCTTCCCTTTAGTAATAAATTACCATTTGTCACCTTTGTCACAGAGCAGTCAACAGCAGTAAACAACACATTATTTCCTTTGTCACACATTTGAGAGATGCTCAGTAGATTGTGTTTCAGTCCATGCACATAGTACACATTTTCTATTGCATGAGAGTCAGACCTTCCTACCTTTCCTATGCCAACAATCTCACCAGTTTTTCCATTACCAAAGGCCACAATTCCACCTTGAAAGTCTGAGAGTGATAAGAAATTATCTATGTTTCCAGTCATGTTTCTAGAACAGGCACTGTCAAGGTACCAAGGCTTGTTCTTCCTGGTCTTTTCTTGCTCAATATCACCATCTTGGCCTCTCATGAGAGCAAGTGTTGATTCTGCTAACTCTTCTCTTTCATAATCCTTTTCAGAGTCACTTATGGATATTAGTGACAAATTGTGGGAATCCTCATCATCAGACTCATCATTCTTGTGATCTATCATACGGCTAAATCCTTTTGAACAGCTATGTCGGCTTCTTGTGAGGTCATCCTTCTATGGTATGGAAGTGTCAGATCCTTGCTCTGATGTCTGGGCTTTTCTATTGATGTCTTCTCACGTTCCATAGCCCATAGAGGGCAGAATCTAATAAAGTGACCAGGACTTCCACACTTGTGGCACAACAGAGCATTATTTTCTTCAGTTTGAGGGGTTCTTTTCTGAAGGTTTTGCCCTTTACTAAACATCCTTTGAAACCTCCTGGTAACCAAAGCTAGATTTTCTTCCTCAAAGTTTGCAACCTCAGTGGTTTTAAGGGACAGGGATGTATCCTTCCTTTTAGTTCCAGTAACCCTCTCCTGGTTCTTCTTTAGTTCATAGGTTATCAAGTTTCCAATGAGTTCATCCATAGCCAAAGTTTCCAGATTTCTAGCTTCAATGATTGCTTCTACTTTACTCTCCCAAGATTCTGGCAATACACTAGAAGCTTTCTGACAACTTTTCATGTGGGAATGTTCTCTCCTAGGGAGTAGATTTCATTTAGTATGGCTATAAACCTGGTGTGCATGTCCTGGATGGTCTCTGCTTCCTTCATCTTGAAGAGCTCATACTGTCTGTTTAGATTATCAATCTTAGCCTTCTTCACATCAATAGTGCCTTCATGAGCAGTTTGAAGTGTGTCACATATTTGCTTAGCGTCTTGACAGGAGGATATTCTATTATATTCATCAGGTCCGATCCCACAGATAAGGATCTTCCTAGCTTTGGTATTATTCTGAATAGCAATTTTGTCGGTAGCATTCCATTCCTTCCTGTCTCTTGGGACAGGTTCCTTTTCTTCCTCTGCTTCCTTCATAGGGATAGTGGGGCTATCCAGAATAACATTCCACAGGTCAGCTCTTTCTCCATGAGATGGTCCATCATTCTATTTTTCCACCAGTCATAGTATTTGCCATTGAACAATGGTGGTCTTGTTTGAAAAGAGCCTTCCTGAGCAGTTGGAGGGCAGCCATTGGATCCTTTTCAGGTGTTAACCTTTAACGAAAAGACATTGCTCTGATACTAATTTTGAAAAAAGTTGGTGCCCACTACTTAACTCAGGGACCAGGCCCTTAGCACAGTTCCACTTAAAGCAGTAAGTAAATTAACACACAATTTTTACGTGAAAAACTCCCTAACTCCAGGAGAAAAAAACCACGAGCTCACTTCCACTAACTCTTCAAGTTTTATAATTACAACTCAATAATCAAAGGAACTAACTCGTACCTAACTCAAACAATAAACTCTTATTGTTTCAACTCACTCAAACTCACTCTCTCCAAGAAGCCAAACCCACTTCTTGTTACAACTTCTCACAAACTCTCTTTCAAGAAGCCAAACCCACTTTTTGCTACACCTCTCACAAACTCTCTCAAGAAGCCAAGACCACTTCTTGTTACAAGCCACACAACACACACTATTTGTCCTAACAATCACACAAAATTGAACTAGAAACAATTTTCTCTTTGTGTCTTCGTTTGAATAGCTTGCTTGAGATCTCTATTGCTTGAGGATACTCTTTTTCAGCTTCGTGCAATAGGTGATTGAATTCTTCATAACTCCAATGCTTTTATAAAGGTCTCAAGCTCTCTCCTCTTCTTGAAAGGAAAAGACAATCCTTTCCTTGTAGGAGTTGGTCGCCGCCTGGAACGTCTCCTTGTTGGACTTGGACGCGCCTTCTTTCTTTGTTTCTTCATACGTTTTGTTTTCTCCTTTGAATAGAATGCTTCTTTTATAGTTTGTTTCCATAAATATCTTTTTATCAAAAATAGGTTTTGCCTCATTATCAAAACTTGTTTGACAAGGTTCTTCAGTAACACTCATATATTCAAATCAAATACTACGATTGTTGCGATTTTTGGTTCTGATTATTATTTTCTGCGACTCAAATTTTATTGTCTATGCTCGGCTCAAGAAAAGAATCAAAAGAACCATTCGGGAAAAATTCTAGTACTCTTCAACAATTCAATATCCAAGTTTCATTGCTTCAAAAAGAAAATACAATATAAAGTCTAACTATCACCCACACTGATAGTAAGTATTTTGCTAAAAACTGATAACATTTAAATTTATCAGCTAATTAATATTTCATGCATATTAGACATGTCTAATTAATTTCCATTTGTAAGTCCTTGAATAGCCACAAGCCTTTGCAAAAAATTGTTGAAGTCTTCATCTCTACTCAGCATACTTATCCTAACACTTGTTGGATCACTCCCAAATTTTCTTCCACTCCTTGTTTGAATCTTGTGTTCTTTGAGAAGCTTCTCACAATCCTCCTCTTCACTTCCTTTGCACATTAGCCATGCAAATGCTGTTCCCAAAAAAATAAAATTACGTACCATAAGTAACATCGGAACTTGTGATCTTAAACATGACATGATACTTTTCTGGCGACTAAAATGAATAGTTTTTACGTTCTTTATTAGACGAACTAAAAAGAAAAAAAGGAATACTATTTTTACCAGGGTGTGCTTCACAGAAGGCTCCTGTGAAGAGGCAATACTGAAGAGGGTATTTCTGGAGGACAAAAAGGTCATTGGCCTTAACAACTTGTCTTAACCTCTCCCATCTGTCAGTCATAAGAGACTGACTATATTCAAAGAAATTTTCCAATGTGGGATCCAAACAGCTGTCAGAGATTACTCCAAGAATCTTAGCAGCTCTGAGTTGAGCTTCCTTTGATACACCAATTGTGCTAATCTCCATGAACTTTGTCATCTTTCTTGCAACCTCTTTGTCCCTAACAAGTGCCCAACTGCATGCAAACCAAATTAAACGACACCATCTTAGTAAGAAATTGAAATTTGTACACTTCTCAAAGTTTGTATTTCAAGGGGAACAATAATAAAATTGTCTCCATATTATCTATAAGTTTGAGCCGTAGAATCAGGCACTGATACTTATGTCAGTGTAAGCTGCCTACAATCACCCCTCAATTTGGATAGAAGTGTTGAAGCTAAAAATAGTAGTTGATGTACATGATAAACAAAACGTATAATTAATGTTTGCAAAACTTACCCAATTCTGGAACCAGCATGGCCAGTGCATTTGGAAACAGTGAAGAGCATAACATCATAGTTGGCAGGTGAGGTAATAGCAGTGTACTGTGGCCAATAATAGGCTAAATCATGGATTAATACCCCTTCATCTCCATTAACTACAGGCTCTCTAATAACTCCATCAGGGTTATTTGGAGATGTTATGAACTCAATATAGGGTCCATTTTTCTCAAAATTTCTTGCATCTCCTGCCCATTTGTGTAGTCCTGACCTCACAAAATCAGTCACTTCTGGATATGACTGCAACAACACAATTATTGTTAGTAATTAATCAAGAAATCTCACTTTTAAATTAGACTAAACAAGTCACATGATTCATGTTGCACTCGGGGGTATGGTCTAGTGGTTAATGAAGTGAGTTGAAAACAACGAGATCTCAAGTTCAAATTCCAACGATAAAGGAAAAAACATTATGATTTCTTTCCATTTTTCCAAATCTTAGTGGGGATCTGAGGCAAGCTAACTCAGACACTACAATTATAAGGAAAATAATTATGATTCATGTTATAATTAATGTATCTGACATATACCAAGAACCATGTGATTATTATTAATTAATATAAAAGAACAAGCACTAATATAATACTATAAACATGTATGTTTTGCAAATCTTTGCATGAACCATGTTCCTATATGTTTCTTTAGGATACGTCGTAAGTAACCAACATTGTTTCAGCAAGAGACATGGTATGCCAACATAAGTTAAGCATTATTAAACTCCTTGTTTCGTTGACTTTTAAAAGGTTAATTAGAGATTGATCAATATTATTACACATGTTAAAAATAATATACTAAAGTCAAAAGAGATCATTAAAACAAAAATATATATCAAATTATTTTTGAAAGGCTCAAGGCGTTTTAATAAAATTTAGTTTTAGGCCACTAATTTTATTGAGTTATATATATATAAAGAAATGAAATGCATACCGAATAAAAAGGCGCAGCTGAAACAACACTGATTGGCTCAGGTTGATCGGTGGGAGAAAGAGCATAGAGTGCAGCCTGAATAAGCTGGCTGGATCCAGTCCCAACAACAATAAAATGATCATCTGCAACAGCATTTCCAACCACATTGTGCAGCCTCTTGATTTCTTCCTCTAGTTTCGACTCCAAGAACCAGCAAAGGCTCTTACCATTAGCAAAATAGCTCAACGAATCGTAACCAGTGAACGTTATGTCACACTTGTTTCCCATTTTTCTCCAGTATAACTCGTACATTACTGGATCACCACTATACATATACACACAAAAATAATGAAATTCCAATTCAGTAAGAATTTGAGCGCATCTACACAAATTGCATCGTGAGGAGGGGGAGGATTGACCAAGACCACACGCCTATAACCTATATGGAACATTCTAACAAAAAAATGAATTAAAATAGTAGTAAAAGAATACTCACTGATCCAGATTGATGATATTGATGAAAGTGTCCCCATTGCTATTTTCTGCACAAGGGACTGAAGAACATTTCTTGATAAGGCAACCTTCTGTTCCACACATCTTTTGTAACAAAGCTTAAATCAATCAAAAATAAGAATTAATGTATGTATTGGTGGTATTTCAGGTCTTGTATGTTCTTCTCTATATATAGGGAAGGAGACAAAGCCTAATGCCACAAATTAAATCATTTTTTAATTAATAAACAGATTCTCTTATTAATTGCACTTGTCAATCTACACAAAAGCCTCTTTAATTAATTGGATTAGAATTTTTAAATGGGATTCTTCTAATAATTGCAATTATATCTTTTGTAATCTTGACTTTTTCCCCGCATTTTATCTGTTAATGGGAATGGTAAAACAAAGACTAAATGCAGATTGAATAGAATCTTTTTTTCACGTAATAAGTGTGAAAAATATTAAAGTTGATTTTTTGAAATATCATAAATTCTTCTAGAATGTTCTAGTGTAGTAATCTGAATAATTATCTTGAAGAAATATCTTAATATTCTAGATAATTCTATCTAGGTAGAAGAATCTAGAAATTTATAGTGTAGTCTCCTTGATATTGTACTTGGAAAAAGTCTAGATATTGAAGAGTCTAAATATTTATAGAGTTAGATATTTGTAATAGATGATAAAATAGTCTAGATCTTGTAGTATCTATAATCATCCCTTCACAAGTATAAATAGGGATGGTCTTAGTCATTTGTAATAACCCAAAACAAATCCAATACAAGGCAATTCAAGAAGTCTTTTCTCCATAATCAAGTTATCTTTTCATAGCTTCCTCTTCTTTAGTTGAATCTTCCAATCTTAATTAACGATCTTAGGCTAGCAGAAGGTCTCCCCGATTATACCGTCCTCCTGCTATTTCTCAAGGAGAATAAATCTTTCCTTGTATCCAAAGAAAAATATATTTGTGACATATATGGGAGTTGGCCGATCTAGAATTTTGATCTCGTTGAGTGTTTCATCTTAACAATAACAATAACATACTCAGTATAATCTGACAAATAATATCTGAGAGTAATTAAGATTGTTAAAGTGCGTGCTTCATCATCCTTAACATAAAGTTACTACAATAACAAAGCATAAGTGTAGAACTATTTTTTTAACTTTACAATGAGGAGATTTCACAAGTTATAATTAATATTCTGATTAAAAAATCCTTGGTTGCATATAGATTGAGTTTTAATAAATTATTTTATTTACATAAATAAGTAACATAAAATATTTGTAAAAAAGACTTTAAATTATATTAAATTAACCTTCAATTTAAATCACTTCGCAGGTTTGTTCTGTTGTGGGTAAATAGGAAGTTTAATTTGTTTTACGAAGTGAAAAGGGAAAGGGAAAAAGCAAATAAATTTATATTTGAAAAGACGTATGAGAAAAATAGAATAAATATAGAAGAAATTAAATTGGTAATAGCAAATAGAAAAAGAAATTAATTAGTGTGTGTTTGGTCATGAAAAGAAAAAAATATTTACTTTATTTGTTATTTTTAAAGTTAGATTTGTGTTTGGCCATACTTTGCATAGATATTTAGAATTTAAATATATATTTTTCTAAATATTGTTTACACCCCCAATTTCTAAAACTAATAAAATCACTCAACTTGACTAATTTACCTCAAACGCACCATCAAATTTTCAAATTTGCTCTAAAAGACTAACATCTCAAAATAGATTGTCATAGATTAAATCTCATATACGAGCTACTACATATTATTACATATATTTTTTCACTTATTTGAACTTTTTGAAGTTGAAGTTGAAGATGAAGTTGTATTTGGTTATAATTTTGCAAATCATATTTGGTTGTTTGAATGTACTGTTCCTATAAAGCATGAAATAATATTTAAATGGTTTTTTTATATAAAAAGAAATTAGGATAATTTTTTTTTAAAAAAAAAAAGGACAGTCCGGTGCACTAAAATGCCAGTTATGTGCGATATCCGAAAAAGGGTCGGACTATAAGGGTCTATTATATGCATCTTTACCCTACATTTATGTAAGAAGTTGTTTTCACGACTTGAACCTGTGACCTCCTAATCACATGACAATAATTTAACCAATTACTCTGAGGCTCCCCTTTATTTAAGATAAATTTGAAGAAAAAATATACTATGAAAATGAAAAAAGTGAAAATAAGATTGTGTGTTATATAAATTTCAAATACAACTTAATTATTAAATAAAATTAAAAAAGGTAAAAAAAGTAAAAAATTCTCATGGCCAAACGGTTTAAAAAAAATGAAGAGAAAAAAATATCAATAGCTTGAAACAAGGAAAAAATAAAAGAGAGAGAAAAAGAAAAGCATAAAAATCAGAATGAAGCCAGAATCGATCCTATGATGTCAAAGTGCACAAAATAACTTAACTTACTTGGCTAACCAAAACACCCATCAGCATTTGGTATATCTGGATGCTCAGTAACTTTTATGTTTTCAACATGTGTCTATATATAGTGTAAAAGTAATGAGTGCTCAAGCAACTACGAGAATACATGTGTCTTTTTGTGTTTATCCAGATTGGTCAAATATATTACAAGTCAGCAACAACTCCTTTTTTTTTGGTAATCAAGTCAGCAACAACTCTTATTCTTTATAAAAAAGAAAAGAAAATTGAAGAGACAAGGGTAAAGTAGAGAAATTTTAATACAAAATGATAGTCACTTCTCCTTTTCTTTTTTGGACCTTTAAGTGTTCTCAAGAAAATGACAAAAATTATCTTTTATGTTTGGGAATAGGGTTCAAAATGGTCCATTGAATATGTTTTTAGTAGTTTTGATATCTGTTTCTGTTAAAAGTGAGTATCTTGGGGATCCTCAAGTACTATTTTACAAACTTTGAATGTTTGATTTTATAGTAATTATCAAATAAAATAAAGAAGTTTAATTAGAAACATCAAGAAAGTTTTGTCAAAATCTCAAAAAATACAAGGCCAAAACTACACCACAAACCAAAAATAGATTAAAAAAAAAAGATTGGTCCTAATTCATGTCACACTTTTTTTAGCTAGTCAAAAAGAAGAATGATAAATTTTTATCTTTAGTAATAATTTAACTTTAAAGTTCTTCTTTTATCCTAATTGAGATGATTTATAGTCACTAATATATACGACTTGTTTTAGACTACAAAATATGTGAAAAATATTAAAGTTGATTTTTTGGATATCATAGATTTTTTATTAAAGTTTCTAGAATAGCCTAGTGTAGTATCTAGGATAAGCATCTTGTAGAAATTTCTAAATATTCTAGAGCAGTGCTAGAAGATAAAGTTTACTAGAAATTTTTTGTAGATATATCTAGAAGAATTTCTAGAACCATCCATGGACAAGTATAAATAGAGATGGTCTTGTACATTTGTAATCAACCAAAACAAATCCAATACAAAGCAATTCAAGAAGTCTTCTCCATAACCAATGTTATCTACGTCCATTTTTACTTGTTTAATATACTAAAAATAGATGTCCAATAATTACTATCAATAGATAATTTATCATTTTGTGCATTTTATTCTTGCTATTAACATTTTTCAAAGCATTAAATTTATTATATTCAAAAAGTGATATAGTAAAATTACCCTATTATTTATTATTTCTTAAGGTGTGTATCAAGTCAATAATGGACAAATAAAAATGAACGAAAGGAGTCGCAAAAAGTGAAAAATTACACCTTCAAATGTAAGTTCATATTAAATCCTTTTCTTTTTTCACAATTCTTGTTAATCTAACATCAACGGTTTGTTAAATATTTGACGAGGATCAAGGCATGCTCACTTTTAACAAATTAGTAGCAATATTTTTTCTATGGACAGATGACATAGGGATTATAAAAGACGGTTGATCACTTTATAATCGCGATTGTTGTCATAGTTAACAAGATTAAAATTTTTAGGGAAAAACTTTAAATTAAAAGGGCGATCCTTTCGGTAAATTGATCGTACCCAAATCGACACAAGTGAACAAGTTTTATGAACCAAAATTGTTATGAAGTATACTTATTAATTGACCATTTTAAACCAACCTAAACATAAAGAACATTTTTTGTCATTTTCTCAAAAGTGTATTGACTGAATCAGAATAGTTGCATCATGCATGTGATTGAGTTTGACTTCCAATTTGACTAATGGTATCAAAGAGAACCATAACTCTATAAAATATACATGAAACTTAACTGACTTTAGGAATCTTTTTAGTTTCTGTTTAGATGTTGGGTCGTTATGTTGTTGCTGCCTCTTTGGTCGGCGCTTTAATTGCATGTTGGATAAGTCGGTATCAATTTAAATCTAAAAATGGTCCTCCATTAGGGCTGTTCAAATCTGAACCGTAATCAATAACTCAATCGCAAAATTAGCTTATTGATAATGGGTTATCGGATTAACGGTTGATCAACGGATTAAATTTTTATAGTTTATGGTTTATTGGTGCGGGGGCGGATTAATAAGTTTTCTTACTGGGTAAACTGTTAAACCGTTAAGGATTATCATATTTATATTTTTACCCCTAGATATATAAAGTATCTCTTGTAAACTCAATAAGTGAACACCATTTATTATTCTATTCACTTCTTAGCTTAAGAAATAACGAGCCACTTTTGTGACTTCTAACCATAAAGCACAATCCTTTCCCTGAAACATATATAAAATCTGAAATTAATTCTTAAATTAAAAGATAAAATTATTCTTAATAACACGAAGGATCGCGACAAAAATGAAACAACCTCAATGCGTCCTTCACAAAGTTCGATATGAAACTGAGAAATTCCAAATCATATCAAAGAGTTGATTTTTCTAGCCGACCCAATAATAAATATTTCTACGTAGGTTTTAGGTCTAGAAGTAAACTTTCATTTGATTCTATGTTATAACCTATTAAAATAATCGTACGAACAAAACTCAAGAAGCCTAAACGACTAATAAATAGATGAACAATAATATATACAAACAACTTAGTCAATGAAGAAATGGAGGAGATATGAACAACCGTTCGATATTTCATTGTCTCTTAGATTTATCCGATACACCGCCCAATAACCGCCCATTAATTGTTAATCCGATACCAAACCAACCGTTATCTTATTGGTTGGCTAGTGGATTAGTATATTCAAAAGCCGATAACCAATAAGCCGAACCATTAAGCATTATTATCCGTCCAATTCGCCCGAGAAGCACCCCTATCCTCCATCATTCTTTCATGATAAGGTATTACACTCAATTTGCCGCATCTCGATTAATTTTACTGGAATTTATGAATCGCGGAGTTAGAATTCAAATAAGGAAGGTATATTTACACTTCTCTACCTTCGCCCTCCTATCTCTCGATAGCACGGATATCATGTGATAGTCTGCACGACCTACTAAATTAGTTATTTAACTTAACAAGTTACCTATCGATGAAACAGGTTGCCTAACATGTTTCAACAGTACAAAAATAGTAACTAAATAAGACAGTGATTTTACGTGAAAAACCACCCGGCTCACAATGGTGTAGAAACCACGACCTGTACCACTACAGGATTTAACTCCAAACTTCACTAAACAAGGAGCCTCAACAATTCAGGTTACAACTCAATGACAAAGTCATATCCAGGTAGTTTGCTTCAGTACGTCTCTCCTTTCAAGGAGTGAGGATTTTATGGACAACGTCAAAGTAGAGTTGATGGAGGGGAGACATCTCACATTTCATGACACGACGATGGTGAAGAAGATTAGGCATGCCAGAAAACTTCCTTGTGATAGCAAGGGTAGAGGCCATATTAGTCGAGGGAGGCCACTCGTGCTTGACATAGTGGCCCCATCCACCAGCAGGAATGTCAAGAATCTGAGAGATATCCTCAGTTGTTAGTTCAATGGAGATTCCCCTCACAGAGGTAGAAAATGCTGACCCCTTCTCCTTCCCATTTGTGTAAAACTCAGTCACTTCAGGCCTTCCGAATTTCCTTTGAACATCACCTTGAAGAAGAAGGGTCGACCAACCCTGGTATTCAAGCTTTTGGAGCATGATGGTCATTTCAGGGCCACCAAAGCCAGTAACCACACGTCCTTGTATGACAGCCCTCTTTTGGAAATAGAGAATGTGCAGAAGCTCATCATCACTAAGACCGAAGGGGTTAAAGTTGGTGGGGATAGTACCCGCAGAGAACTTTGAGTCAGACTCATCAGACGGAACAGGTCGAGAGACCCGTTTCTTTCGACTAGAGACAGAAGGGGATTTTGAGAACGTATTGGCGGTAGTGGAGGCTTTTTTCTGAGTTCTGGGTTTTGGGGATGGATTTTTCTTGGAGAAGCGAGAGGAGGTGGTTCGAACAATGGGTCTAGAGATGACGTGACGATGATGGACTCTTTCAATAAGAAGATCCTCATCAGATGACTTGGTTGCAGAGCACTTCCTTTTGTTTGCCTTGAGAGCAGACTCAAGGGAATCCTCTTCCTGACGCTGCTTGTTCCTAGTGTGTGGAACACGTCGGTGAGAGGAGGGAAGAGATGGTTCATCGGGTAGTTCATCTACTGGAATAGGAATGGAAGCCCCACTGGGCTTCTTTAGACGGGAGCGAAGACGCTTGGGAATAAGACTCACCAGGGTTTCATCTTCAAGGATTCGAAGGGGAGCAGGATTTGCAATATGGGGCATAGAAGAAGGAGGTTTTGGGAGATTTGGGTATAGTCGAGGAAACTGAGCAGGATACTCATTCCACGTAGCAAAATCCCTCAAATTTATAGAGAAAGAGGGAGTAGGTGGAGGTTGGGGTGCTGGATTAACCAAAACCATAGCAGAGGACTCATCGATGGGGGATGGGTCATCAGTTGTGAAAGGAGGCAAATCAGGCATGGAGGATGCCAGTGGGATCTTAGTTGGGTTGGAGAAGGGTGAAGAATTGTGAGACTCCATTCTTGACTAGGCTTTGTCCTTTTTGTTTAGAAGATATCTATGCGCTTGAATGTGAGACAAAAAGAGTTTTATAATGGTGAAAGAGGAATGTGAAACGGATTGGGAAGTGGAAGTGTTTCAGTGGTGGGAAACATCTGAAATGAGGTGATCTAACAGTGAAAGGACTCCGGCGGCAGTTTTTTGTATTTAAAAAAAATTAATGTTGAAGTTGTAGATTATAGAACACGTGAGCTCGACTGGTTCAGCCTATCATAAAAGTAGCTTATGCTAATGTAAGAAATACCTGATATACCCTGAGGCCTGGTTGTAGAGGATATTCCCTGCAAAAACTCAACCCAATTATGTTAATAAAATCAATAAGTTGGAACTGGGACACACAACTAAATGTGCAAGGCTGAAAAGTATAACATCTTAATTAAAAGTTGTCTTCAACCATGAACATTTCTAGCCATGCATTAAGAGAGGTTTTCTAGGCAATCTTAATCATCCCCAAGTCTAACCTATTTTTTTCAAAGTGTTCCCTGCTCAGTGCTTTGGTAAAAATGTCAGCTATTTGTTCCTCAGTAGGACAGAACATAATTGAAATGAGGCTTTTTTCAACATTATCTCTAAGAAAATGGTGCCTTAATCAATATGTTTTATTCTTTTATGTTGATTGCACTAGTATTATCACAAAAAATAAGAACACATCCTACATTTATACCAAAATCCAATAGTTGTTATTTGATCCAAAGAATTTGGGCACAACATGATCTAGCTGCTACATACTCAGCCTCAGCAGTGGACAAAGCAACAGAGTTTTGCTTCTTAGTGGACCAGGAGATCAAACATGATCCAAGGAAGTGTGTCATACTTGTGGTGCTTTTTCTATCAACCAAATAGCCTGCATAATCCGCATCTGCATACCCTATGAGTTCAAAATTGCTTCCTTTTGGGTACCATAACCCCATATCAGTGGTTCCCTTGAGATATCTCAAGATTCGTTTGACAGCTTTGATGTGGGATTCTTTTGGATTTGCTTGAAATATTGCACACAATCCCACACTAAAGACTATATCAGGTATACTAGCAGTAAGATACAAAAGGGACCCAATCATACCTCTTTACAGTTTTTCTTCCACAGATAAACTTGTTTCATACAAGTTCAACTTGGAGGTGGCAGTGGCAATAGGTGTGTCAATCTCCTTTGCTTCCTCCATTTTGAACCTTTTGAGCAGTTCTTTCACATACTTCTGCTGATGAATCATGGTTCCAGTTGGAGTTTGCTTGATTTGAAGCCCTAGGAAGAAGTTGAGTTCTCCCATCATGCTCATTCCAAACTCACCATTCATCAATTTTGCAAATTCTTGAGTCAGTTTTGTATCAGTTGATCCAAAGATAATGTCATCAACATACACCTGTACAATTAGCAGATC
Source organism: Jaltomata sinuosa (assembly GCA_003996215.1). Lineage (NCBI taxonomy): Eukaryota > Viridiplantae > Streptophyta > Magnoliopsida > Solanales > Solanaceae > Jaltomata > Jaltomata sinuosa. Next base: position 668,978 of record QJPP01007492.1, on the reverse strand, counting down.
TTTTCCATTATTCTTTAGGAATAAGGTGTTGTCAATTTTACCTCTAGTATGCCTATTTTTCAGAAGAAACTTGGACAGTCTTTCATACCAATCCCTTGGGACCTGTTTCAGTCCATATAATGCCTTATCCAATTTGTACACATGATTTGGAAATTTTGTGCTCTCAAATCTAGGTGGTTGCTTCACATATACTTCCTCCTTGAGATTTACATTCAAAAAGGCACTCTTCACATCCATATGATATAAAGTAAACTCCATGAAGGCAGCAAAAGCAACAAGTAACCTGATTGCCTCAAGTCTGGCAACAGGTGCAAATGTCTCATTAAAGTCAATTCCTTCTTCTTGGTTGTATCCTTGGACCACTAGCCTTGTCTTGTTTCTTGTAACTGTTCCATCTTCATCAAGTTTGTTCCTGTACACCCATTTTGTGCCAATTATAGTTCTATCATTGGGTGGAGGAACCAGGTGCCACACCTTGCTTCTTTTAAATTGGTTGAGTTCCTCTTGCATAGCTATTATCCATTCCTCATCAAGAAGTGCTTCCTTTACCTTTTTTGGCTCGATCATTGATAAAAAGGCTTCAAAAGCACACAAGTTCTTAAGACCTGATCTGGTAGTGATTCCAGATGTCAAGTCTGCGAGAACATTGTCAATGGGATCAGAGTCTTGGTACTTGTAGCTTTTCAGTACTATCCCTTGTGAAGGTTCAGTAGGTGAATCATGGCTGAGTGTTCCCCCTGTCGCAGTACCCTCAGTTGTTACACCTGTAAGTGTGTCAGCAGTTGTTCCCCTATCAATGTGCCAGCTGATTGTCCATCAGATGGACTGGGTTGTACAACCTATTCCTGTGGACTGTCATCAGTATCACTTTCAACCTGCATGTTAGAGTTAGTAGAAACAGTAGATTCATCAAAGACAACATGCACACTTTCTTCAACACAACATGTTCTCTTATTCAGAACCCTATATGCTTTGCTATGTGGAGAGTATCCTAAGAATATCCCCTCATCACTTCTAGCATCAAACTTACCAAGATTATCTTTCCCATTATTATGCACATAACACTTGTAACCAAAAGATCTGAGATGGGAGATATTTGATTTCCTTCCCTTAAGAAGTTCATAGGGAGTCTTATCTATCAGGGGTCTAGTCATGCACATATTGATGATGTAACAAGCAGTGCTCATTGCTTCAGCCCAGAGAGTTTTGGCAAGATTTCTTGCTATCATCATTGTCCTAGCCATATCCTCTAGAGTCCTATTTTTTCTCTCAACCACTCTATTTTGTTGTGGAGTTCTAGGGGCAGAGAAGTTGTGATCTATACCCTTAGAAGAACAGTATTCTAGGAAGTTGGCATTTTCAAATTCTGTTCCATAATCAGAGCTTATAGAGATCAGGGAGGAGCCTAGTTTCTTCTCCATTTTCTTAACGAATATGGTGAAGACTTCAAATGCATCCTCTTTAGAGGCTAAAAACAGTGTCCAAGTGTACCTAGAGTAGTCATCAACAAGGACATATACATACCTTTTGCCTCATCTGCTTCTTACTCTCATGGGTCCACAAAGATCCATGTGGATTAGGTCAAGACACTTGGTGGTACTTACCATGTTTTTTGCTTTGAATAAGGACCTTACTTGCTTCCCCCTTACACAAGCACTGCAGACTTGTTCATTTTTTAACTTGGTTTTAGGCAAGCCTATAACTAAGTCCTTTGAAGCAAGTTTATTCAACTGCTTCAAACTAGCATGCCCAAGTCTTTTGTGCCATAGTAGAGGGTCACAGTCAATTGCACTAAGACAGGTTAGATTAGTACCAGGCATTCCTAAGATATCAGCTTTATATACATTTTTGTACCTTTGTGCAGTCAGAACAACCTCCTTAGTATCCATCTTCTTAACTTTGCACCCTGCAGAAATGAAGGTTACCTTATTGCCTTTGTCACACAGCTGAGAGATGTTGAGTAGATTATGCTTCAGCCCATCCACATGGTACACTTATTTTACTGCTTTTGCTGTGGATTTTCCAGTTTTTCCAACTCCAATAACTCTTTCCTTTTTGCCTCCTCCAAAAGAGACATTTCCTCCTTCAATTGAGGTGAGTGAAAGGAACTTATATTTGTCCCCTGTCATATGTCTTGAGCAAGCACTATCTATATACCAATGCTTCTTGCTCCCTTTCACTTTCACCAGCAAAACAGTTTAAGGGTTAGTTTTAGGAACCCAGGCAAGCTTGGGTCCTTTCTTATGCAAAAAAGGATGTATTAAATTTCTTCTAGCCCATCGAGGCAACAGGTTGATGGACTTGTTCCTTGGCACAGATTCAGACCCTGATTGATGTTTTTATTTGTGTACCAGGCTGCAGTTGGATATTCAGTGGTGGGTTACCCCAGTTGTCCACAGATAAAGCACATGTTTTTGGTAGAAGTTGTTTCTTTATGAAATCCTAGACCTGCTCTTTCATTTTGAGTTCTTTCTCCCAATTTATTCACTATTCTAGATGAGTTAGTCCATCTATTTGCCTTTTCAAGATCAAATTTTATCCTGGAGTTTTCTAGACTCAATTTTTTAACCTTTTCCTTTTCATAGAGCAAATTTTCCTTACAACTTTTTAGTTCAGACTCTGCAGTCTTTTGACTGTCACTCATTTTCTCTTTGCCTTTTTCAGAGATTGCACATTTTAAAATTTCTGATTTTAGACCTAGGTTGATTGAATCAAGTTGTATGACCTGTTCCTTTAGGATGCCATTTTCTTTGTCAATTGCAATCTTACAAGTCTCAAGGTCTATGTATTCAAACTTCAGACTTTCAAGAGCACTGAACAATTGGTTCCTATCAAAGGTCTGTTCAACAAAGTCTTCAAATAATGCATTCATCAGAGCAAGAAGTTTTTTTTAGAAAAAAAGATGCAGTTTGTCTTTAAGTTCAAGAATGCTTACCTCAGTATCAGCTTCTTCTTCTTCTTCTTCTTCAAGATTTGAGGCTCCAATTGCCATGAAGGCAGTTTCATCTACCTATTCATCATCAGATTCTTCAGTTACTGATCCCCAGGCTGCTACCATGGCATAGTCTTCCTTTTCTTTCTTTTTGGAGTTCATCTTTGCTTCCTTTTCAGCCCTCTCTTTCTTCCACTCAATTTCCCACTGTGGACATTCTTTAACCATATGATCAGTCTTACCACATTTATAGCATCCTCTTTGAGTCTTGTCATTGGACCGCTTCTTGCTACCTGTTCCTTTCTTGTCATAGCCACTTCCTTTCTTGAAGTTATTTGCCAGAAATGCAACTTGTTCCTCATCAAGATCTGAATCATCACTTTCAGATGCTTTGAGTGCCAAGGACTTTTCTTTAGATCCTTCCCCCTTCTTTGGATTTTCCATATTCATTTCATATGTTTTCAAGTTTCCAACCAGTTCATCTAGATACATATCAGTGAGATCCTTTGCTTCTCTGATGGCTGTGACTTTCACATCCCATTTTGACTTGGGTAGGACCCTTAGAACCTTGTCAACTTGTTCTTCAGTGGTCAGAACCTTTCCTAAGGATGATAGTTCATTAACAAGGGTGGTGAGTCGAGTGATCATGTCTTGCAGTGACTCATTTTCCTTCATCTTGAAGGTTTCATAATCAGTGAACAGCAAGGCAACCCTGAATTTTCTCACTTGACTTATTCCTTCATGAGCATTTACCAGAGCATCCCAGATCTGTTTCGCAGTAGTACAACTAGACACAAGGTTGTACTCATCAGGACCTAGTCCACATACTAGGATGTTTTTTGACTTAGCATTTTTCTTGAGCGCAATGAGGTCATCAGGAGTGTATTCACTTCTAACTTTCTTCATAGGAACTCCTTCAACCGTCTTCACTGGAATGATTGGACCATCAGTGATTCTATCCCATAGTTCAAAGTCTTCAGCTTGAATGAAATCCTCCATTCTAGCTTTCCACCAAATGAAGTGCGATCCATTGAAGAGGGGAGGCCTGGTAGTGGATTGTCCTTCGGAGTGTCCAATTAGTGGTGTAGAATTCATTTTCAGGATCTTGTTCTTAAGGTGTTAGCCTTCAATTAAGAGACCAGCTTGATACCAATTGATAGTCTGCACGACCTACTAAATTAGTTATTTAACTTAATAAGTTACCTATCGATGAAACAGGTTGCCTAACGTGTTTCAACAGTACGAAAATAGTAACTAAATAAGATAGTGATTTTACGTGGAAAACCACCCGGCTCACAACGGTGTAAAAATCACGACCTGTACCACTACAGGATTTAACCCCAAACTTCACTAAACAATGAGCCTCAACAATTCAGGTTACAACTCGATGACAAACAAATGAATTATAAACTCTAACTCCTAACAACACCAACCACCCAAGGTTTGTGTTTCCCCAATCTTCGAGTTAACCCAACTTGAAGACAACAATCTTATTTCAGTTTATAACACACTGAACTAAGATTACAACTCAAAGAATCAACTCCTAATACATCACTACTAAGATACCTTAGCTAGACTCTGTACTTAGGACCAGGTTCTTCTACGTGTTTATTCAGTCGCCTTTGTTGCACTTGCTAAAGTCAATCTCACAATTGCCTTTTTTGCTCTGTACGTGCGTGCCCTGCTTAGTGTAGCAGCTCTGCTATTTAAGCATACTCCTCAAGGAGTTCTTCTCTCAATCAAACTCCTTCTTGCATCCGAACTCTACTTGCATAGACTTCTACTTCAAGTGGGACTCCTATTTGCATTCACCTTCATGCCTTCCTTAAGTGTTGTAGTCGAACTTCAACTCCTTGATTTCAGCACATGATTTATCACAAGTAACTCTATCTATTCCTTGATTATTGCGTTTGTGTCTGTTGACACTCATTGAGCTTTACTTTGCGTTCAACTGCTTTGAGATATTGTGCCTGAGAACCAGCTTGACTGACATGTTCCATTCTGCTTTGTTATCCACCAAAACTGCAAGATTCCCAACATCATGTAGACTATTTTGCTGGGCATTTGCTAAATACAAATACTAATAACTTTGCTTAACAAACCTTGAACAAATATGGGAAAAAATTATTCAACCTTTTTTTTAATCTTTATTGAAACTTTAACCCCAATTTCTCATGATTTTCATCAATTTTGTTGACCTCAAGCCATCATCATTTTCAATCATCATTTTCATCTCCTTACTAGAAAACCAAATTCAATATTTATCCAAAAACATGGCTTGCCTAATGTACCAAGTGCTAATCCCATAACCTTTTCCCTCACCATACAACTAGTGCAATAAGAGAAGAAAACGAACACGTCTGCAAAAGGGTTATTTCTACGTTTCAAATAAGTGATTTACAAAATAGCAAGTAACACTATTGTTGCGCTAAGGCTCCCTTTAAATTCAATAAACAAAACTAGCTATAAAATATTATTTTCAGCCTTCCATGTGAGTTCTGGTCGGATGGTTTGATTTGCAACCAAGAAAAAACAAAAGAGGCATGTGAATAACAATACACGTACTGCCCATGATAATGCATGTGGGAAGGCCAGGCCAAAGCAATATTGCTCTACCACAACTCAAGGAAAAAAACATGAAGGTAGAAGCTTAATGGCTAATGCAATTCTAAACAACATCAGACACAGATTGTCTCTTTTGTTTCATTTTTGTGTTTCTTTCTTACCAAGTTTTGTGTACAAAACCCGATTTTAATGTATCAGCATTTGAAGATTCGAAACAGACAACTGGCCTTTGCATCTCTTGTTTTCAACTTGTTCTAAAGTAACCCCAAGCTCCAATTACTCCAACTCCACTATACCCCCTTCCTGTTATAAGACGATCGAAATAACCATTATGTCATCTGGGACGCTAACCATGAATGACGATAAGTCAGACCAGAAACGAGAAATATATCAAAGGAGACACAAATTTAACATTACTTCGTCAATTGACCTATATCTACGGGCAGAGATGGATGGTCCGTTGTTCCAAAGAGAGTATAGAAGAAAGTACACTACCCATCGACCCTAAACAACTCAAAAACTCCTTTTCCCGATCCTCTTCCAACTCTGGAACACTTACTGATTGTACAACAACTATATGAATGCCTAGTCATGTCCATGTCGCCCCTCCCTCCGTCCCAAAATGATGTTATCTTAGCAAAAAGAATTTGTCTCAAAATAAGTGTCACTTTAGGAATTCAAGGCAAACATTAGTATTTTTCCAACTATACCCTTATACTCCATCTATTAAACAGGGGTAGTGTAGTAAACTATACATTATATTTTTTAATTTCTTAAGGGACATAACTTTTGCTATGGTGACACTTATTTTGGGACGGGAGGTTAGGGTGAAATCCAGAGATGTACGGAGTAACACTAGCTACATGCTTAACACATGCAAGTCGAACATACGCGTCACTCCTAGCTACATGCTTAACACATGCAAGTCGAACATACGCCTCTTGACGCTTTTTACGCACATTCGAACTCTGAATAACCCAATAAAAGCAAGAGAAATAGACATAGAAGACCAACCTTACCTATAAGGTTGGGGGGCCCTTCCTGAGTAACTAATAACAAAGTACCAGGATCAAGGGTGTATCCTGCTGTAGCATCAAGCTATTCCACAGAATACTAGCTGTAGAGTGGTCAAATCTTGAGTAAGCAACACAATGATACAACTACTAGAATCTTAACATGATACAATCAGAAAAAATAACCACTTACATGCACAACCACCAGTTTTTACTACAATTTCAAATCCTAATCCAGAAGTGGAATGCATTTGCTCAATATGTAAAGGTTTGAGATGTTGCAGATCATCACATAGTTAAAACAGAAACCTCTCTAATATATTCTTCTGAAAGTCTATCTTTATGTTTTTGATATTACAAGAGACCAGTGTGCATGTATCCTCAATTCACAATTTTCCTCTGCAAGCCTACACCCTAAGGATGGGGATTTTGATCTATTCACATTTACATTTCAAAGGGAAAATAGATTTTTGCTTGAAGAAAGAAGAGGCAAGAAACCAGAAGAGTAATTGATATCGCAGATTCCCTTTTCTTTAACCTCTATTCTCTTAAGAGTTTGTAGCGCATCAGTAAAAGCAACATCTTGCTAAGTATTAAATTATATGGTTTGGCATCGTTGGATTCTTTCTGAAGGCATGCTTCCTGCAGCGCTCAAATATGCTGTCGTAGATCAAATCAAATTGAAGTCCAGCTCTTTCGCGATTCACAATGAAAAGAATGTGATCACCTTCGACAATCTTATAGTACCTGATTCCAGAAAAGAAAAAGGAAATATTAGTACTAACACTGCCCTGAAATACCGCTGTTTTATTTAAATAACTACACACAGAATTCCAACCTCACTTTATAGCCTCATGTATTCGATGTGTCAGACAAATATGCAGTATGTTGAATAGTTGCAAATTTAAAAAGCAAGTCAAACGTTTTCCATATCTCAAAGATAATTGGAATAAACCTAAAAAGTGCTGATTAAACATAAAAGCCGTAGTTTCCAATAAGTATCATCTTTAACGGGGTTATGTGAGAAACATATTAGAGAAAGTACAGCAACAAGAAGGTGCAAAATCCAACTGCAAGCAGAGGAAAGAAAATACAGACGATTGTTCAGGGATCGGAAAGAGATATAATTGCAAGTCAAGTAAATTCATCTCTTCGGGAAATGAAAAGAAGACCAGCTCAAGTTGCACGTCAAGGAACCAATACTTTAGTCACACACCCCTACTAGATTTTTTAGAAGTTCCTTTAACACGCGAAAGCTTGATGTTGCAACTTCTAGCACGCCTTTTCAAAAATTTAGCACATCCACTTCAAGTAGAAAGAGAGATAGATGCCGGGTCAAATTTATCATCAAAATAGAAACCCCTTAAACAGTAACATGTGAAAATACTGGTTTGCAAACTGGACTTGCTTCAGAATCATGAATAACTATCAAGGCGTAATGATAATTATTTAAAAAAAAAAAAAAAGAGAGAATCACACGTTGGTTAAGGAACTTTTAAGTATTACAACTAGGAAAAAATGACAATAAGTGCTGGTTCTTTTAAGAGAAGAGTCCAAAGCTATTAACACCTCATTTCTTAGCTCAGAAAAACCAGACGATAATAAGAAAAAGAACGATCGAAGTGTAGTGGAAACTGGTTTACTAAGACAAGAAATTAAAGAAGTTAAATACCACAACAGCAGCTTGGCAAAATACAAAAGTGGAGTAGCGTAAGACTGGTAGCCTACCAGATGCCAGGTTGAAAAGGCTGGCAATCAGAATCTTTAACAACCAGGTGACTTGGGTGCTCGACAGGGAAACGAGGATGTGTCATAGATATAGTGTTGAGTGCACCATCATTGTCCCACCAATCCTCATCCCTGCAAAGAATTAGATGAACCCGAAAGCAGTGAGATGATGAAATTACGTATGATTTGTATTGAAATTGTTATATGGCAGTTCCACTTCGTTTTGATACATGGTAATTGCTTTAAATACATTGTAACCGCCAATTAATTTGAATGAAAATCCAGGTAAACCAGTGATGGAATAATAAGGAAAAAAACAAAAAAAAACACCTATAGCCCTTATATGGGGGAGGGACATCTGGAGGATGGCGCCATAGACTCATTTGCAGGATTCTGATGAACAGCAGAGGATGTATCCCTAGTATGCCAGAAGGGACTGTCATACCCATGACTTTGCTGGTACGCTTGGTAGCATAGCTGAAGTAGTACGTGTTAGGAAACGTATGCAAGTGGCTGTTCAACTTGATCGACCCCTGGAGGGTAAGATCTGGAAGTATCCAATCCCCTGAAGCAAATGGACCAGCATTTCCTAAGAGGCAATCAATAAGACCCCAAATTCCAATTTTTCTCCAGGACATGTTGAAGTGGTCAAACCCAAAGTTGTAATAGTTCTTTAGCCAGGGTATGTCAAACCAATCGTAAATTATTACTCCAATGCGGCATAGCTGAAGCAAAGACACAGGCCTCAAGGACTTCCCATCTTCAGGACTGTAAATGAAATCAGTCAATTCGGTAAAGATTCATGATTTTGCCAAATCATAAGAGTAAGCATTTAACTTATAAATAAAGGCTACAAACAGATGACAGTAATATTTCCATAACCAAACAGAATAGGAAAGGTAACAGCAAATTGAAAGTGGATTTAATAGAAACAATAAAGTTAAAACCTTCATATTATCATTATCTAAATACTGATATGATTACTACTGGTTGAATCCATTCAACGGCACCTGAACTGGTGTCTGATCATATCATCTAAGGCTCTGAGGACATTACTAACAACAACAACAACAACATACCTGGTGAAGTCCCACTAAGTGGGGTCTAGATAGGGTAGAGTGTACGCAGACCTTACCCCTACCTCAGAGGTAAAGATGCGGTTTCTGATAGACTCTCGGCTCAAGAAAAAACAACAGATAGTAATGGAAGTACAAGAAACAACAAATAGTAACCAAACCAACAGATAGTAACAGAACAGTACTACAACAAAATAATCCGATACTCGAAGTACAAGAAACAACACATAGTAACAGAAATTGAAGGACAAGAAACTACAAGAGTATATCACTTACTAGTTGTGTATGAGACAATAAGATATCAACTATATTTGAATTACACAAAATAAGATTTGTTTCGGGCGGAACTACAAGATAATAAGATATCAGAAACCTACTTCATTCCATCAAAGTAGGTTCTTGTAGTCCCGTTGAATGCTCCAGACAACGCCGTGATGCTTAAGACCCAGTTCTCGGAAGTGTTCTCATAACCCTTAAATGCCTACAATCACAATAACCTTTAAATTAACAACAAACTCCTTCCAAATCTCAGAATCCGTGAATTGATTATAAGCAGACTAACCTTATCAGCTAGCATTTGTTGCAAAACTCGAACAACCTGTGCTCCAGCTGAATGCCCAACAAAATGAATAGGATGATCTTCATCCCATTCTGGATAATGCCCTGCTTAAAATAGAGTAGGAAAGGCTAAATTAACCATTCACAAAAACATTGAAATGAAGCCAAACTAAACAGAGGAGGCAAAAAGCTTCAACCTTGTTCATAAGTACCATGAATTAACAAACAACAACAACATACCCAATGAAATCCCACAAGTGGGGTCTTGGAAGGGTAGAGTGTACGCAGACCTTACCACTACCTCGTGGAGGTAGAGAGATTGTTTCCGAGAGACCCTCAGGCTCAAGAATTACCAAACATTGGGAATAAATAAAGGAGGCAAAAAAAGCTTCTAACCTTGTTCATAAATTCGTCCAAATTGGGAATGCCCACAAGCTTTACTGTGTTCTTCCCCATAATCAACCTGACCTCCTTTCAAATAATAAAACAACTCACGAGCCCTGAAACCTAAATTCCATCAAATTTTGCACAAAAAAAGACCATATAGGACAGAACAAAAGTATTACAACAACATGCCAAAACAAAAAACATAAACAACAAGCATTTGAGGAATTGAGGCTGCATCAACCCACCTGTCATATATGCTAGTTAGTGAGCCCAAATCAGGCACAAGAACCCTATCATCCTTCTTCTCTGCACCAGCAAAATACGAAAGCCCTCCTAATCTCTACAAAAACATCACAATTCCAATCTTAGAATCCAAAAAAATTTAATCTTTTACCCAAAAATAGGAGAAAAAAGAAAATACCCCTTTTCCAAAACCAAAGATTCCATGAACCAAGACAATGGGAGGCAGATCTATTGCACTTGTTACATTCTCCTTTGAATCCACTGATCTCAAATTAACCTCCAAATTATTATTCTTGTAAAAACAATCGCTTAAAGCTTGAGAAAGGTCACCAGCCACAGCTGTGCTGAATATGTAAAACCCATAAGCCAAATGAACCAAAGAACTTACAAACAGCTCTGTCAATTGCAGTGCTGTTATCCACCACCTTACTATCATTTTCTTTCTCGATACACAAGATGAGAAATGTAATGAATTTTTATTTATTTTTTAACAACAACCTCCCTTCTTCCAGAAAAACAAAAGAAACAACCTTTTAATTGTCCAAAGGTTCAATCTTGGAAAACAATAAACAAGAATCTCATCAAATAATTAAAACCCCAAAAGGGTGTGCAAGAACAAAGAAAAAAGATTCAATTTTTTCTCTATGAAGAAGAAGAAGAAGGGAGGCAATCCTTTTAAAATAAACCCCCCTAAATGGAGGGGTCCTTTTTGGCTTTGTAGAGATGAAGAAGAAAATTCAAGACTTTGAAAGATTATTTCCCACAATTTTCTCATTGCCCACCATCACCCATGTCACAACAAAAAAAAACAATCAAAGCCTCATTTTTGTAGAAAACTAATTGCATCCCATTTGGTTTTTGTGTACATGAAAGGGAGGGTGGGGATGGGGGTGGGGGTGGATTAGGGCCCACCACACCTCAAAGACTGGTGGGGATTGGTGACAGCTGCCAAAGGGTCTTAAATAGGTCCCACTAACAATGACACATGGATAAAAAGACAGCCTTGGAAAATCCATAAAGAATCCATGTTTCAAGAACTAGAGAATTCCAAGATTATGCCTAAGTAATGGGGATAAAGATACGTTTAGGGGTATAAATAAGGTGCTTAATCCAAAATTAATTAAAAAAATATACTAACATAATCCAAGAATGTCTAAAATATCGGGGGTTTGTTTGGTGTTAGGTGGAAGTTGATTCTAGCTAAGATTCTAGGAGTTTCCATTGCAACACAAGGACGAGGAATTGGTTGGAAAAGAGCTGGAAAGTTCTCTATTCTTTATTTATTTATTAAATAAATTAAAATTTTCATATTAATTATTCAGTATCTATTTTACACGCTTCACAAATAAAAATGATAGTTTTATTAATTTATCTTTTAAAAAAAATTAAAACTTTACAAACTTGTTTACACTTTAAAAAAAAATCAATTGTAAAAGGAAAACGAAAGAATTATAATTAATTATTCTCTTAATTTTATAAAATAATTATTTTTAATAATGTGAATAACTAATATACAACATATTCATATTTCCCTTATCCATATCATTGTTTCGGTGTTCTAATCCACGCATTTCTCCAAAGGTGCACCACACTTTCAAGTATCACATTACAAATTTATGGTATGTATTGTCTTGGACTCAATAGACATTATACATTAAAAAATAGTTATTTTTTGAATCGCTGGTTGAATTTTATTCACCTTTTAAAAATTATTTAATATTTAATCATTTTTTTAATGCTGGAAGAAAATATTGATAAAATATTTTTGTTAAATTGTTAAAATTGGGAAAAACATCTAGAAATATTTAATTAGTTTGAACGGTATAAATTGCTCCAAGTCTAAAATCTTGAACTTTATGAATTGTTTTTGGAGTTTGAAACTCTAGTGAATATTCACACGTAGTTCGTAAAGTTTTAACTTCATGAATTATTTTTAAAGTTTGAATTCTATAAATCGTTGGTGAAATTTAAATCTTGAGTAAATTTTCAATTTGAACTCCATGAATCATTTTTGAAATTCCACTAAAGCCTTGAATTCCACCAGTCTTCCCACTGCCATAGTGTCACATACTTTATTTCTTCGTACATATCTAACTTAATACTTATATCTTCGTTCTATATTCCATATAACGATATTGTTGTAAGACGAAAAAAATAAAGTTTAGCTCATGTATAGTTTTAATTAGTGGAAAAAACTAATTATTAAAAAAAAAATCAATAGAAAAATATCATATGAAAAGAATATATAATATAGGGAACGTATTCAAATTTAAACCTGAGTATTGTCTCCTTTTTTTCTTTTCAAATTTATCATTTGTTTATCTTTCATTTATGAATGTCCCGCATTATTAATTTCATCCCATTTTAACCTTCCTTCGAACGGTTGATAGTTTTAGACTTGTACATAAATTTGTTCTTTAAAAAATTCAGCTATACCTTATGTTGGGGTGGAAATCGATAGGTGTCAGCTAATAATTGTAAACTTTAATGGCGATAAATTAGATGACAAAGAAAATTATACTAAAAACTTATTGTTTGATATAGTTTGGTCAAGTGACCTACATATTAAAAAACATAAAAACTATTGAGAGAAGATCTCCCCCTAAACAAGACTCTTCTAATTATTACGTTGTGGTGTTATTGTTTTATGTTTGAGAAGAAAAGATCTTCTATTTATAAAAATTTAAATTTCTCCTCCAAGAAAGCATTAACCAAATATGAAAAAATTATTTTCCGACAAGAACAACATTTTGAACTAAAAAATACTATTATAATAAAATCTAGATAAAATAGAAAATTCAGTGCAAACCTTAACACCTTAAAACTATCAATTAAGTTATATATACCTTCTAAAATAATCTAAAACATGTTCCTGGGTGTAATTGATTAAATGAACCAAATATATCACTACATGACATATTTGAAGGGAAAAAAAACACTGAAAACTTTACTAACTAAAAAGGCAGTGGTATGTACAAGTGATCAAGATGAAAATATTAGAAATTATATTTGAACATCTTCTCTATAATAATAATATGTATAATCAAATTATATCATATCTTATAGTAAAATAATAATAATACGTGTTTGCATGCGTAAGTAGATGAGGGGCGTAACATGCAATCTTGTTAAACCTTGGGAATATGGCGCACATGCCTATGCCATGCTGGATTTATTATTTGGTCTTTGGAGGCTAGAGCACATGCTTAGTACTCTAGTTGACTCCATTTTATTTATATTTTGGTTCAAAAGATAATGTACTATTATCTAACTAATAGGCTCCATTTGTTTGCCATCTATTTTGCAAATATTCGTTTGGTGGCCCTCATATCATTGCAACATTACAAAATTTGATACTAATAATAATTTTTACAGATCATTTCTTATGTTGTTTTAGCAATGCACCTAGCTAGACACGAGAGGGGATGAATTGTGTCTTGTCAAATTTTCGTGAATTAAAAAAATCTGATTCTTTAACATAAATATCATACACAAATTGAAAATGAAGTTAAACAAGTGATTTTACGTGGAAAACCTTCTTGTTCAAGAGACCAAAAATCATGATCTATCTTTATAGGATTTGTCTTAGAATTTCACTAACGTCAGAGAGTAATTTTACATTACAACTCAATAATCAAAGGAATTATATATATACTCTAGTTCCTTAAACCCTTGCAATCAATCCAATTGTAATTACCTCGTTCAAAACTATAACTCTAGTCTAAAAGGTTAAACAAACTTGAGAATCCATCACCTGTAATAATACTTCTCAAAAGAAAAATAGCGTACAATTAAAAACAATTCCAGCCTAACAAACTCAAAAACTAAAGTAGCTGTCTTTTGAATTAAGTTCTTTCGTTGAGTAGTTGGAATCCTTCCTAACACCTTCTTGCAATGCATGGTTGTTATTAATTGCCAAGAGTAAACTGAGTGTTTGTGCAAAATAGTGTAAGTTCAATCTACTGTGTGTTATGGTGGTTCATATAGGAGTGAGGTTGACCAAATTCTTCTATATGTTGTTCTCCAAATTAAAATCAAAAGTATTTCGATTAAGGAATGAATTCAATCCCTCTAGCTAGGAATTGGTTTCTTTATTTGTTTCCAACTCCTCATGTTTCTCTTTTTCCTCACGCCTTTTTCTTTTGTGCAAGTGCCACAATATTTTCTTTGTTGTTCTCGAATTTCTTGACGCAATGCGTGTAGCTCATGAATCAAAATCTTCAAGGAATCCAACAACCCCTGATCAAAATTCTTCTACAAACCTATTTCTTTCGATATGCATAGCACTTCCGCAACTCAGTTAGCAACATAAGAATTGTCTTCAAATAAACCTAATTTTTTTATAATTATTGTTAATCATCAAAATCAATTTAAGTTCAGCTCAACATTTTATCTTTTGAGATTATTATTACGAAGAGGCCTTTGTTCTTCTTTATTGGATACATTTTTCTAGTACTTTTTTATTTTATTTTATTTTTTAATTAATTTAAAAAAATATGATTAGTGATGATTCAAATAGATAATCTCAATTTACTTGGAATTGAGGCATAATTATTATTGTTAAAATATTACGAAGAAGTTCTCTATTTTGTCTCAAATCAAAGTTTATATCTTCCTTTTTAGAGTGAACACATATCCATTTTTAAGAGTAAAATAGCGGCTTATCTTAAAACAGTTCTGTCATTTTGAATTTTTTAAGGTCAAAAGAGACATACCTCCTTACTATATTTACTAACTCTCCCACTATTTTATTTTAATTACTTAATATACCACATGTAAACACCTTGATATATCGCTCCAGGTCGTGATACATCGCCCCGATGTATCAAAGGTAATTATCCAGAGGTGAGGCGATGTATCACGTCTTGAGGCGATGTATCAGAGCGAAGTGAGGTGGAAAAAAGAGTAATTACCTCCCAAAGATGTGTGTTTTATGTACGTTACCCTAATTATTTTTGGAGTAAAACTTAACATGGGCAAATTAGTTATTTTTCAAGGTCAAATTAATAGATCGTAACATAATTTTCATGAAATCGATTGGTTTTATTTCAAAACACAGAATCGCTTTACAATTGACCAAGAAGCCACTAAAATTTGAAAATATAAATAAATTATTCAATGTTAGAAGGAAAAAAAATTTAAGTTTTTAAGTATTTGTAATCAACCAAATGGAGCTTTCCTCTCTTTTTCTTTTGGTCTTTAATCATTTCCCATTGGAGGGTGGCACTTTGGCACTTTTGACTTCCTGTATTTCTCACTTATTTGGCCAACTAATTTTGACGGCTTAAGGACAAACTTACCAATAACCCCCTATATGTTAATCAATTTCTTAACTACTATTTTTTCCCTTCCAAAATAAATGTCAATTTAATTTTAAAAAAATAATTTTAAAATAAGTATTTTCTTCGTTTTAATTTGTTTGATCTACTTTTCTTTTTAATTCATTGTGAAAAGAATGATCATTTTCTTTTTAGCAACTCTTTAGTTTTAATTTTTCACATGGCATGTTGAAGACCACAAGATTTGAGGATATTTTGGTACATTTGTCATATCTTTAATTTAAGACCATAAGATTCAAAAACCTTTTTTATTTTCTTAAGCACCGTACCAAGTCAAATTAGGCTAAACAAATTAAAACGGGGAGAGTATTATTTTAGAAATTCAAAATAAAAATTAATATATTTTTTCAATCATATTGTTAACGACGAATTTTAATGTGACAAAAAAGAAATTGCAATCACAAATAAAATATGAAGAAACAGATTTTTATTGAATAAACAATGTGAGTACAATTTTGTTTCTCCCTTGATTCTTCTTTCTGATCTTTCTCCGTGATTCGAGGGCTGTTAGTAGGGTATTTCTCGAACGTAGGAAGATTTGGATATGATCTCCATGAAAGGAGAATTTTGTGGATCTCTTTATGAATACCCACGATTTTGTGGGATATTTGAGATGCCCAGGGGAATATGTTACTCTTTATATAGGCGTAAACTAGGGTTTAGGGTAGATTAGCCTCTAAGATAGGATTTAAGGTAAAATATCCTCCAAGAAACCCTAACAGAAATTGGACTCATCTTGTAGAGTCCTACAAAATTTCAATATCTACAAATACTCTCTACTTCAAGACTTGTCGGAGTGTAGACTTGATGAAACTCAATGACGAGACTCAATGACGAGACTTGAAGTAATTTCCATCTTTACAATTTTGTAGCTTCAAATTTGCAGATCTGATTTGTGAGAGAAGAGATGAAGGGCAAATTTGATCCCACTGGGCGTGCCAATTTGTTAATGACTCCTCCAAGAAACCCTAACAGAAATTGAACTCATCTTGTAGAGTTTTACAAAATTTCAATATCTACACATACATTCAAGGACTTCTTCTCTTTAATAGTGCTCTATTTAAAAAAATATACTATCTAATAAATAAGAGTTATTTAGTAAATTATACTTTATAATTATTATTTTTCTTAATAAGCGTAAAATAAATTAAAATAACACTTCATTGGGACGAAGAGAATACTACTCACACTCGAGTAGTGTTTTTAAGAAAAAAATGGTCCGTAAGATTGGTTCAAGGTAAAAATTTACTCACACTCAATGTTTATACAACTAATATTACAAAAAAGGATTAAATATTATACCCTTAAAGTATACGATAATTGAACAGATACGCTCTTTGTTAATAGTTTAGTTCATTTATGTTCTTTTCCTTCAATAGCTGATCCATATGTGACCTTAATTTAACTGAAGCCCCTGATTAACCTAATTAGTTGATTAATGAGCGAAATTAAAATTATCTTTGAACTATCGAATAGATCACTTTTATCTAAGTTATCTTTTGGTATCAAAATTATCCTCATCATTTAAAAATTGGACAACATATGCCCCTCCTCACTAGCAAAACTTCAACTTAGATTTGTTCAAATTTAAAAATTACATTTTTTTTTTTAGTTTTTAGCTGACATGAAACTTCAACTCAGACAACCCCCTTACATTCCCACTAATTTTTTTATAACAATGTTTCTTTGTTAAGAAAATTGACTCACGAGAATTGTTGCTTATGAAAAATTATTGATTTAGATATTATAATTAAACATTTAACGCACCATTATTTCTTTTAATTTTTATAATAACATTATGAAAATTATCTCGACCTTAATTTAGATAAAGTGTCGTGTAGAAAGTACGTGAAATCATCGATAAATAACTCAGAAAATTGAAGAATGAGATTATTTATAAAATACAAGATTTATCACTAAAAAGATGAACATCTATTATATTGATATATTATTTACATCGTTAGTTAGTATGTAAAAAAAAAAAAATATTAATTTAAGCTAAACTATTTACATTCTAACTAAGAAATTGATGCTTGACTTTGATTATTACATAAAACAAGTGGAAAAGAAATTAAATCCGTAAAAATTTCAACTCAATTTTCAATTTCAATATTTTAAAAATTAAATTTAAAATTTTCAATCTCTCCAGGTAATCCTAACAGAAATTTACTTGTCAAGACATTAGAATTTCAGCAGAAAATTATTGTTAATTTGTTATAAAAAAAATTAGAAGGGGTTGGAGGGAGTTGTCCGAGCTGAAGCTTCATGTCAGTCGAAAAAAATTAACTTGTTTAAATTTGCGCTGGTAGTAGAGAACATAGAAGAAATAAAAACATTAAATCTTCGTTCCGTCCTTTAACCTATGATATGATGAATGGCTTAATTCATTCACTAAACCACCTGAAGTTCTTAATTAAACATTTACCCGAGAAAGGAAATTAAATTTTCTTATTAAATCCTACAAGTGAGGAGGAAAATATGTGGTCCAATTTTTACACGTGAGGGTAATATTGATATATAACAAAAGTTAACGAAGGGAAAAACTTATCTATCTCTGATTGTTCAAGGGTATTTTTGGTCATTTTTTGTTTATTAATAAGCTAATTAGATTAACAGGGTTTCAGTTAAATTAAAGAATATTTGGACTAACTATTGAACGATAAGTGCATAAGTGAGCTAAATTATTAATAAAGAACAAATCTGCTTAACTTTGTATAGAAAATCACTTTCTAGTCATCGGACTGAGCGTACCTTTGATACTTTAATAGGGCGAACAATTTGATAGTGACTTCTTTTGTTTGGTAGCGCAATGAAAGGCTACTTCGATGAAAAAAACATCGAAAACTCAAGAGAATCGCTTTTGAAGAAATGTTTACCGGTAACCATAACCTCACTTAAAAGTTAAAAAACATATTCGATCTTTTTCCGAAAATGTTATACACACCAGAAATATTTACTTTCACATTATTATTTCTTTAGGGTATATTTCACATTAAATACTACTTCTAATATATGCGAGATTATCAACGTTGTATTATGGAATTAGGTATGCGATTTAATTCTGTAATGTAACGTGAATTACAGAACAATGGCCAATGACGACTGACATTATTGTTGTCGTCACTTGAATTTTGTTAATTAGTTTTGTTTATTTAAGATGAGATTAAGTTAAGAGTTAATTTGCATTAGCACTGGACAACTGTACTTTTAGTACCTTTTCCTTTCAATTATTTTAAATCTTTTTGTTTAAAAAAAAATTCCCACCTAGTATTCGTACCCATATTGAGAACCCAACTAATTCAGATTTGTGTTACGTAAGACTTATTTAAGGGAGAAACACTTTTAATCAGATTTTTTCATATTCAGGACTCAAACTCGAGAATTCTGATTAAAAGTGACGAAATCTTATCTATCACACCACAATTGTTGGTCAATTATTTTAGTAATTAAGTTTCATGTGACTGTAATGTAAACTTAAGCTACTAATTGAAGTTTTGAATTGACTGGAATACATGAGGTCATGCATAGCAAATGATAAGTACATTAAAGTATAGGTGTCAAATGGGCGGGTTGGACTGAAAATAGAGTGATTTAAATGGGTTGAATTATAATTGGGTTGGGTCATGACCCGCTTAAATTTACTTTGGATTGAATTGGGTTGGATTAAATTGGCCTAAAAATTGGGTTGGGTCATGACCCGTCCAATTTGACCAGTTTAATCTAACCAATACTACTACTTATATTAATATACTTTTGTACTTTGATACCCCCACCCCATCCCCAACCCCCTACCCCCACCCCATCCCCAACCCCCTACCCCACCCAAAACTCAATCTTTTAATTTTTATTTAAAAAATAAATTAAAAAAATAATATTTTTGGTACACCCCCTCCCCCAACCCCCAACCCCTCACCCCACCCCACACCTCCCATCCCTCCTACCCCCACCATCTCCACGCCACCAAAACTCAATTTTTTAATTTTTATTTTTAAAATAAAATTAAAAAAGTAATATTTTTGGTACACCCACACCTCTCCCCCAGCCCCTCCACACCCAGCCCCTACCCCCACCACTTCCACTCCACCAAAAAACTCAATTTTTTAATTTTTTTTTTAAAAAATAAAAATAAAAATAAGTAATATTTTTGGTACACCCTCCCCCTCCAAGCCCCCTATCCCCCACCCCTCTATCCCGCCTAACTGAGAAAGTAACTCCCTGCCTTCGCGCCTGTACTCCAACTCAGTAGCTCATTCTGGATAAGCGAGTGAATTTCAAGTCGGAAGGAAAAAAAGGAAAAAAAGAGAGTCAATCTCTTGAGTGACCGATCAAGAAATGCAAAGATAAGGGAAATGGTTAGTGATGATGGCATATTTTTCGGGGTCTCAAAGGGGCGTGGAAACGCATAAGACACCTCACCTCCACCCCACCAAAACTCAAATTTTTAATTTTTATTTTTAAAAAAAAATGGTACCCCCTCCCCCCACCCCCCACCCCCACCAAAATTCAATTTTTAAATTTTTTTTTTTAAAAAGTAATATTTTTGGTACACCCAGCCCCCTATCCCTCCCCCCACCACCTCCACCTCACCAAAACTCAATTTATTTATTTTTTAAAATAAAAATAAAATAAAAAAATATTTTTGGTACACCCTCCTCACCCCCTCAGCCCCCTACCCCCACACCACTTCCACCCCACCAAAACTCAATTTTTTAATTTTTATTTTAATATAAAAAATAAAAAAATTGGTACCCCCTACCCCCCCAAGCCCCCTACCCCCACCCCCATCCCACCTCCCCTTTAGTCTCTTAGAAAATATTTTCTACTCTCTAATCAAAAATAAAATACTTTCTAATCAAAAGTAAAAAAAATATTTTTTAAAAAATGTGTTCTCACTCATCAATCAAATAGTAGAAAATATTTTTCAAAAACGAAGCGGGTTGAAGTTGAGATACAATTGGGCTCAACTCAAGATTATTTTAAATGGGTTGAACTGAAATGTGTTGAAAGTTGACCCAATATCAAATTATCTTGAACCCAACTCATAAAATTCTTGGTGAGTTATGTGTTATTGAGTTCATTTTGACACCTCTACATTAAAATAATCGCAAAATACATAATACTCAGTTTTTTATATTTCTAAATTCAAGTTTTCTAAATTTAAAAATAATGTCAAAGGGTATAGCTAGCTGAATTGATGTAAAAGATCGGAAGATACGATTCAGAGACGCTTGAGACTGGATTGAATCCTTAGTTAGAGAAAGGGGCTAAGCTAAGTCTACGTAACGGTAGCTATGAGAATAGCTTTTTTTTGTCTGATGTCAACTATATTATAGATTATCTTGTGAAATAAAACATCATATGTAAATAAGTAACATTTAGAATAGAATATAGAGCAGCTAAAATAAAAAAAATGAGTTGCTTACGGGCTGGTTGTGATTGCATACTAGCTGATCAATGGGGAGTAAGAAAGTATTCCGTTGGTGTTCTTAGTCTTAGTGCAGCCTTGTTTGGTCAATAAGGAGATCAAAATGAGCAAGTTCTCCTCCCATGCTCAAAACGAAATAAAGGTCGAAAAGTGAAAACAGGTTTTGAGGCGTTTTTCAAATATAACTTTAAATTATATTTGGAATTTCAGGCCATGCAATCATTGGTTTTCAAATAAAGTAAAAAAAATTTTTGAAAAAAGTAAAAAAAATTCATGGTCAAACGAGTCCTAAGTTTTTCTTTTTCTTTCTGAGAATATTTATTTTATTTTATTTATTAAATAAATTTTAAAATAATTTTTATTTTTACTCAAAATAACATTTATTCATCATTTAACACGTCAACAACAATTGTATTTCACACATGCTCACTTTTTCCTACTGGTGAGTCTTTTCTTCTTTAAGACTTTATGGACCAGTAATTAATTGGTGAGCTAGCTTTCCAACCCCTATCTATCTCTTCATTGTTTGAATTTTCCTTCTTATTCTTCAACTTCACTTATAAATTGTCTACTCTAATCTACTCCTTCTGCCTTATATTAATTGTCCACATTATTATAAATAATTATTTTAAATTACTTATTAATTTATAAACTTAATTAATATTTTTTATTTCATTCTTATAATTAATTCTTTTTTGAAATGTAAATAAATTTATAAAATTTCAAAAAAAAAACTTATAGAAACATATAAAGAAAAAAGTAAACTACTAATATAAGACGGAGAAAGTATTTTTTTAAAGGAAAAATAAATCTGCATTGTTTTATATTTCAGAGAAAGATAAAGTAAAAGGTCAGATCCAATCA
This sequence comes from Jaltomata sinuosa, assembly GCA_003996215.1. NCBI lineage: Eukaryota > Viridiplantae > Streptophyta > Magnoliopsida > Solanales > Solanaceae > Jaltomata > Jaltomata sinuosa. The sequence continues at coordinate 646,848 of QJPP01007492.1, read as the reverse complement.
CTAGGATTTTTTTTTGGTCGGCAAGGAGAAACTCTTTATCTAAATTGGCTACTACACCAAATAAATGAGACATGTGCTTCATCAGTAAGGTAGTCTACCAAATAATCTCCTACATGAAAAAGAAAAAACAAAAAATTATTCCTTCCGTTCATTTTTATTGGAGTTCACTATATTAAAAATAATTTTTTATTTTTATTTGTCTACTTTAGCATATTAAGATTTTTTTTATCTTTAAATTAATTAATTCATTTCAAATCATTTTTCAATTTTATTAAGACTATATATCAATTAATATGAATATCATGTTAAATTATGTGCTTTATTTATTATTTTTTAAAGAGTGTGCAACGTTCATAGGGAATAATAAAAATGAACAGAGACTATGGGTGTGTTTAGTATGAAGGAGAATATTTTCCATGCAAAATATTTTTTTTTGAAAAACAAGTTGGTTTCTTATATAGTCCAGTGTTTACATGTTTGATAAGTAAACAAAAAAATGTTATCTCAAGAACATTTATATGTAATTTAGCGAAAAACAATAAAGGTGAAAGAGGGTGGGCTGTGGGGCCTTGGAGTTAGCGGAGGTGGGATGGTCAAGGGGGTAGGGGTTGGGGGCGTTGAGTGGGTGGAAGGATATAATAAACATAGAATAACATTTATAAAACTTATTTTCTCTACTTCCATTAAAGAAATTATTTTTCTCATTTTTAATGAACTTATTTTCCTAGAGAAAATATATACTAAAATTTTTATCCCACCAAATATAAAAAATAAAATAAAATCGAAAAATATTTTCCTCCCTATCAAACACACTCCATATCTCCAAAACTTGAAGCAAACGCCATACGAAACTTGTTAGATTGATCTATAGTAAAACACAATATATATGAGTGTACTCAGCAACAATAATGTGTGTGGCTTATAAGAGGGGAAAGAAGAAAGTTACAAGTTAGGATTGTCTAACTCAAGAGTAACCATTTTTCGCAAAAGGATGGACACAGTTCAAAATCGGTGGCCAAACCAAAGGACTAAAGGAAAGACAAAATTAAAAACTAGCAAAAATAGTACTAGTTGCGTGTGTGGACTGAAGCCTTAGGACACATGTACTAAACCAAGAAATAAATTAGATGTGACAATAGACATAATAAGTCAATTGTCACTATCAACTTTACATTATGGTGTGTTTGTTAGACATGTAGTTATTGGGTATTTGCCATAATTTTCTAACCATAATTAGTTATTTTTTTTTGTAAAAAAGAAAAACACAAATCTTTCATAATTGGCTAGTCTCTTTTCTTGTAAGAAAAAGTTTATAACTTTATAAATAGAGTTTCATTCCTTCTAACTTGGCAACATCCACAATGTAGTCTTAAGGGATTAGAGAGTTTTGTTTAGGGGGAGAACTTGTGAAAAATAAGTGTTATGGTGTCACTTGTATGTACCTCCTTTTTATTCAGAGTGAATTTTGTGAGGTTGTTTCTCTCGATATTTTGTACTCTCTTTTATATAGTGGATTTCTCATCTCCTTTTGTGGATGTAGGTCGATTGATCGAACCACGTTAAATATTTGTGTCTCTTGTGGTATATTTATCATTTGTCTTCTTACTTGACGTCTTTCGAGATTTGCTTTGTTAGCTTCCACATAAAACCTAATAATTATTTTGGTTTCAACAAAGTGGTATCAAAGCCTTGGTTGTCTATCAAGGATTTTTTGATGGAGGTGAATATGAGCAAGATGATATGTTTAAGCGGGAGTAATTACAACATATGAAAAAGCAAGATGAAAGATCTATTGTTTGTGAAGAATGCATTTTTTCGTTTTCGCTGCTCATAAACCCAAGTCTGTGACTAATGAGAATTGAGATTTTAAGCACCAATAAGTATGTGGGTATATTAGACAATAGGTTGAAGACAATATTCACAATCGTATTGTGAATGAGACACATGCTAGAATATTGTGGGAAAAGTTGAAGACCCTTTATGCTTCAAGAAGTGGCAATAACAAGTTATTCCTACTAAAACAATTGATGACCTTTAAATACAAGGAGGGCAGTCCTATACTTGATCATATAAATAATTTTCAAGGTGTCCTTGATCAACTGTCTGAAATGAGTGTCAATTTTGAGAAACTCTTCGTATTTCTTTAACAAATTTAGCTCCCGATGGCAAGGTAACTATGGAATATTCCAAGAGTGGTGTGTTGAATGAAAAAGTAAGGAGAAAGTCTTAAAGCTCGTCCTTATATTCAGATGTTATGTTTACATAAGATCGAGGAAGAAATAAAATAAGAAATTCTAGGAATAGAAGTTAAAGCAGAAGCAAGTCAAGGTCAAAATATCAGAATCATTCATGCTATCACTGTGACAAGAAAAGACATATTAAGAGGTTCTGCAACAAGCTGAAGCAAGAAATTAAAAAAGAGAATAAAGAAGAAAATAGCAAAAACAATGTTATAGTTATTGTCCGAGAAGATCTTCTCTTTGCTTCTGATAAAAATATCATAATTTTGTATCCCAAGATACAAGTTGGATAGTAGATTTTGAAGCTACATCTCATGTCACACCAAGCAAAGGCTTCTTTTTGTCTTATACTCCTGTTAGCTCTGGAGTATTAAGGATGGGTAATGCATGTGAAGTTAAGGTGTTTGGTGTTGGCACAGTTTGTTTGAAGACTAATATTGATACAACGTTAGTCCTTTAAAATGTCAAGCATGCTCTAGATATTCTTTCGAATTTGATCTCTGTAGGATAACTAGATGATGATGACTACCATAATGACTTATTTAATAGTCAATGAAAGCTCACCAAAGGCTCATTAGTTATGGCTCGAGGAAGAAAAAATTCTAATTTATATGTGACACGAGATTCTATCCTTAACGACTCTATAAATCTAGTAGAGAGTGACACTTCATCATAACTGTGGCACAAGAGGCTAAGTCATATGAGCGAGAGAGAACTTGCATGTTTGGATAAAAGAATTTGCTTGTTGGTGTGAAACAAGCAAAGGTGAAAAGATGTGTTCATTGCTTAGCCGGGAAACAGAAAAGAGTTTCTTTTCACATCCACCCCCCTTCAAGAGAGCCTGAATTATTGGAGCTAGTACACTCTGACTTGTGTGATCCTTTTAAAGTGAAGTTAAAAAGTGATGCACTTTACTTTGCAACTTTCATTGATGATCATTCTCGCAAGCTTTGTGTATATCCTTTAAAATTCAAAGATCAAGTACTTGATATTTTTAAGGAATTTCAAGCCTTATGTGAGAGACAAACTGGAAAGAAATTAAAATATATTCGCATTGATAATGGGGGTGAATATATTGGCCCCTTTGATAACTATTGCAAATTGCAAGAAATTCGTTATCAGAATACTCCACCCAAGATGCCTTAATTGAATGGCTTGGCAGAGAGGATTGACAGAACTCTAGTTGAGACAGTTAGATGCGTGCTTTCAGAAGCTAAAATTTCGAATTTCTTTTGAACAGAAGCACTTAACACTGTTGCTTATGTTATCAATTTGTCTCTCGCGGTTGCTTTGGATGGTAATGTACCAAAAGAAATTTGATTTGCTAAGGATATTTTCTATGATCACTTGAAAGTCTTTGGGTGTAAATCTTGTGTGCATATTCCAAAAGATGAGAGATCAAAACTTGATGTTAAAATTAAGCAATGCATCTTCATTGGTTATGATCAAGATAAATTTGGGTATGGTTTTTATGATACGATTGATAATAAGCTTATTAGAAGTCGTGATGCAATGTTCTTTGAAGATCAAATAATTGAAGATATTGACAAGACTGAGAAAAAAGATTCTCAGAATAATGAGAGCTTAGTCGATGCTGATCCAGTTCCTATTACTGATACATCTATTGCATATGAAGGAACCCAAGATAATAATACAGATATTAAGCAGGATCAAAATAATAACCAGGATGTAGAATATATAGATGCTCCTATTAATGATGTTGTGGTTAATCAACAACCAGCTCCTTCTTAGGTTACTACTTTGAATGCTCTTGAAACCTCTAATAGAAGATCTACTAGGGAGAAGTAAAAATTAACACGTTATTTTCCTAGTGAGTATGTACTTTTGACTGATATGAGAGAACCTAGAAATATAATGAAGCCATGCAAGATACTCATAAAGATCAGTGGGTAGAAGCTATGAAAGATGAGATAAAGTCACTCCATGAGAATGACACATATGAGTTAGTGAAATTACTGAAAGGTAAGAGTTTTATCAAATAAATGGATCTTCAGAGTAAAGCAAGAGCAACATACCTCTGCGCCTAGGTATAAGGCGAGGTTAGTTATCAAAAGTTTTGGTCAGAGAAAGGGTGTTGAATTTGATGAAATTTTCTCTCCTGTTGTGAAAATATCTTCTATTCATATGGTTCTAGGCATAGCCGCAAGTCTAGATTTAGAGGTTGAGAAGATGAATGTCAAAACTACTTTTCTTCATGGTGATTTAGATGAAGAGATTTACATGGAGCAGCCTGAAGGTTTCATGGTTAAGGAAAAGAAAAATTATGTATGCAAATTGAGAAAGAGCTTGTATGGCTTGAAACAAGCTCCAAGGCAGTGGTACTTGAAGTTTAAATCTATCATTGAAGATCAAGGATACAAGAAAACCTCTTCAAATCATTGTGTATTCTTTAAGTTCTCCGATGATGATTTTATTATTTTATTACTTTATGTGGATGATATGCTAATTATTGACAGAAATAAATCTAGGATTGAAGTCCTTAAGAAAGAATTGAACAAATCATTTGCGATGAAGGACTTGGAGCTGGCAAGAAAATTTTTAGACATACAAATACATAGAGATAGAGATAAAAAGGAGTTATCATTATCCCAGAAGCAATACATAGAGAAAGTATTGAAGAGGTTCAATATGACAGATGCAAAAGTGGTTAGTACTCTTCTTGCTAAACATTTTAAGTTGAGTACGATTCAGAGTCCATCTATCGATGAATAAAAAATGAGATGCCTTATATTCCCTACTCCTCGATAGTTGATAGTTTGATGTATGCTATGGTTTGCACTAGGCTAGATATTGCACATGTTGTTGGTATCATTAGTAGATTTCTTTCTAATCCTAAAAATGAACACTGGGATGCAGTGAAATGGATACTAAGATATTTGAAGGATACTGCAGACATGGAGTTGTGCTTTGGTAGTGGCAAGCCTAAACTTATTTGTTACACAGACTCTGATTTGGAAGACAATCTTGAAAATTCAAGATCTGCTTTCGGTTATTTAATCACTTTTACAGGGGAAACTATTTTTTGACAGTCTAGACTACAGAAGTGCATAGCTCTATCCACCATAGAAGCCGAATATATTGCTATCACTGAAGATTCCAAATAATTGATTTGGATGAAGAAATTTATGAAAGATCTTGACTTTGAGCAGTCAAGGTTCATCTTATTTTGTGATAATCAGATTGCTATTTATCTCACCAAGCACTTCACTTTTCATTCTAACTCCAAGCATATTAGTAGAAAGTATCACTGATTAGAACGAGCGTGAAAGAGAAATTATTTTAGGTTGAGAAGATAGACACTGATGACAATCCTTCAAATATGCTAATGAAAGTAGTGATTGCGGATAAGCATGAGTTTTGTAGAACTTCGGCAGGCATGAAGCCTGTCCAAAGTTCATCCACTTGAAGATTTATTTGGCTCCTTGGATGGAAGATGATTTTGTTGGGCTATGGCCCATGGCCTAATCCTATTCTCTTTTGAATTTCAATCTTATTTGGAATAGGAGTTGGCCTAATCCTACTTGGAGTTGGTTTTGGCTTATGAAAAAAGCACCACTCATCATCTATAAATAGGATTACTTGAGAGAATTATTCAAGGCTCATTGTTATTTATCTTTAAAAGACAAATAACACATAAGAGAGGTTTTTGAGAGAGCTTTCACCAAGAGAGAAGAGAGAAGAAAAGAGTTGTTTTTGGTACAATTTTTGCTCTCCGACCAATCACCTTCAAATTATGTTTGTCCGTTCGTTCACCGTTGGATCAGGCTAAAATTTTGACCAAATATTTTTAACATTTTGGTGTTTGATTTGAATGATGGAGATCGAATTTAGAGGTCAGCATCATCCCATTTTCAGTCTCGAACTTCAGCTCTATTTTGAGTAATTTCTCTTGATTTATTTTGTTGGTGTAGCTATTGCTTCTTTGTGTTTGGCACTTGTTGTGTAGTTATTATTGGAGAATATTTGTAACTCTCTTATTATTATAGTGAAGCTATTTGGGTCTTTATTATCCCATGGTTGTTACCTTCGATTTGAAAGATTTTTTCATGTTAAATTTGATATTTTTGATTTTATCTATTTTTGAATTTGTTGCTTTCCATCGCAACAAGTGGTATCAGAGCGAGGTTAAAATGGTTGTTCATTTAGGCAGGTTCAGTTCTAGCTGCAAGCTACTTGACGTTAATGAAGAATTTTATTTGAGAAATTTTATCAGTGTGTTACTTCGTACAGAGACAAAATTTAATGGAGGAGATTTGGAGATGAAGAATCAGTCTGTTGAAGACTATGTGAAGAAGGTGGAGCAAATTTATTTTGTCAGAAATTCAGGTCAAGGAGGAGAATTGTTGAGTATTTTCCCTGATTTTCTAATCATAATTGGTTATTCTATTTTGTAAAAGGAAAACACAAATCTTCCATAATTGGTTAGTCCTTTTTCTTGTAGGAAAATGCTTATGATTCTATAAATAGAGGCTCATTCCTTCTAACTAGGCAACATCCATAATGTAGTCTTAAGGGCTTAAAGAATTTTGTTTAGGGGGAGAACCTGTGAGACACAAGTGTTACGATGTTACTTGTGTGAACCTCCTTTTTATTCAGAGTGAATTTTGTGAGGTTGTTTCTCTCGATATTTTATATTCTCTTCTATATTGTGGATGTAGGTCGATTGATCGAACCACGTTAAATACTTGTGTCTCTTGTGATAGATTTTTCATTTGTCTTCATACTTGACGTCTTTCGAGGTTTGTTTTGTTAGCTTCCGCATGACACCTAATTATTTCAGTCCCAGCAACAGTTTTATTCTTCGAATTTCAACTATTCAACAGTCAAATCTACTCTAAATAAACTCAAATTTGAAATATAAGATTCATGTATCATAGATAACAAATATCAATCATCAAGTTATCAAAATAACAATAAATCTGACAAACTCATTTAGTACCCTTTTAATTTTGTCATGCATGCGTGATTTTCAATCATACATGACTGAAACACATATTAAAATTATCTGAAATTTCATTGATGAGCATTTGAAATTTTTTTGCCTAGAAAATAATAATTTTATTTTTAAATTTTAACACTCAAATCTACTTCAAATAAATTCAAATTTGAAATACAAATTTCATGTATCATAAAATATAAATATCAATCATCAATTTGTCAATAAAATAACATATATAACAAACTCATTTAGTACCCTTTCGAATTTTTTCATGCATGACTGAAACACATGTTAAAGTTGACCAAAATTTCAATCTTGTGTATCTGCAGCAGAAGTAGAAGGAGCAAAAAAAAGTATGCATTTTTGCCTCAAGCCTACCTAATACTGGTATTCGTACAAATTAATAATAAGGCGAGTACTATTTAACTTGGGAGATCAAAATAGGACACCTCATGATGAAATAAATCCAGAAAAATAACATTATTTTTAAACAGATTTAAAAAAAAAATAAAATTGAAATGCAGGATATAGAAATTTAAATTTTGATCTTTTTTTTTTCAATAAATTAATTTGGTGTTCTACTTTGACAAGGAAAGAAAAAAATTACTCGTAGAATTGTTAGATCTCATGTTGTAATTTTTTAGTGATATTATTATTCATATTTTTATGGATTAAAAGTCGAATGAAGTCCATAGTTTCTCAATTAAAATATAAGTAATATAACTAACTAAATATAAATTAAATAAGCTAATTTTATAAATATAGGCAAAAATGTCACGCTTTAGGTGAGCCTATGATAAGATCCGCAAAATTAAGGGATCAATCCTAGAAGAGTTGGATGTTTTTAAAGAGTAAGAAGTATGAACTACTCTTGAACAAAGGTCCTCGTAGTTCAATGAACTGAAATAATATTCAGAAGAGAGAAAAATATATTCGATTTGAGAAATTCATTCTAAATTACAAGTGAGCTAATGCTCAGCCTTTAAGGCCAAGAATTCAGGTGAAAAAAGAAGTTACATGTTGTTATAACTAGTTTTGGAACTCACGTGCATAGGCACGTGCCACTAATTCCTAACAGCTCCTAACATATTTCTAACTAATTAGAATGAACTAGGAATTACAATTGCATATTTGAATGAAACTCATACAAATGCTGATACAAACTCATGCCTCAAATAATTAATTTTGGTGATTCCAAAGTCTCATTTACTCTTCTTTGCAAACAAAATAGCCATCTTTATTGTTCTAAAGGCTTCTTCCCGGTGTGATAAATGAGTAAGCCAACTAAAACTGTATTTAAGAATATTATTAAAGAAAACAAGGATAAATTTTTTAAGACGGGAAAGAAAAATTTAATTCATCAGGCTCTAAAAAGTGGAGGGGACATTAGTGAGGGCAAATGGCATAACTAAAAATTTATAATGTCTATGGTGTGTCCTAAAAGCAGTTTTAGGTATATCAAGCTCAAACATTCTAATTTGATGAAAGTAAGATTCGAGATCTAACTTAGAGAAGTACGTAGCACCATGTAGTTCATCCAACAATTCTTCAATTACAAGGATTATAAATTTGTCCTTTAATGTCAGGTTGTTCAATTCCTTATAGTCTACACACATTCTTCATGTTTTATCTTTTTTCTTTACCATCACAATGGGTTAAGAATAGGGATAAATGCTATTTCTAATCACCCCACTACTCAATATTTTCTCCAATATCTTTTTAATTTCATCTTTTTATACATTGAGATACATGTAAGGTCTGATATTGATTGAAGGTGATTGTGTGATCATGTCCTTTGGAAAGGGCTATTCTGTAGAAATTTCAAATAAATTAGCATACTTGTTCAATACTCCAGCTAACTCATGATTTTGTGAAAGCTTTTCCTCTAACAGATACTATCACCCTTATAGTCCTAAAGTTGTGAATTTCAGTCATAGCATGTATAGAAACATGTGAAAAAATAGATCCTGCAAATTTGTCTCTAACCCCTAGGCCATTATGGCCAACAACTCCCCTAGATCCATCTTTACATCTTCCTCAATCATTTCTGGTTCTTCACAGTCTTCAACCTCTAAGAAAAATGACTACTACTTTTTCTTGCAAGCATGCTCAAAAAAGTATTTTTCATCACAATTAAAGCAAAGTCCTTTACTTTTTATTTCCTCGATTTTAATGGCAGTTAACAACTTTGAGTTCTTAAAAATTAGCTTAGAAACACCATTAGGATTCACAAAAGGTTTAGAGGATACCATAGGTTTATGACAGGGTTGGTTACTACCCTGAAAAGTTGGAGTAAACCTGGGAGCATTCTTGAAAATAGACAAAACATGCCCTTGAATGAAGGCTTGTTTCTATACCACCAAGGTCTGCTCTTGAATTCTGGCCAAACTTATGACCTTAATTATGTTTATAATCCCTAACACCTTAACTGTTAGACATATTTCAGGCTCCATTCCCCTCACAAAATAGATCACCACATAATTCTCAGAAAGTTCTACTCGAGTAAGTAATTCATCAAAAAGGTCTACATAATCTTAAATGAAGTTACATGCGTAGGTTCTTGAGATCACCCATAAGGTTATCAAATAACTCAATCCAAATCAAGTATATAAATACCTGACATACTCGCTCCACATTGGCCATTCTCTGGGTAGTTTGTGCTTCATATAGGCTTGATGCCATTGCAAAACCCTTCCCTCCATTCGGCATGAAGTCAATTTCACCTTAGAGATTTTTGGAGTTTCATCTACATCAAAGAATTGCTGACATATACAATTAATTCTTCAATCTAGTTCCATCGTATTTTAGAAAATCTATTTGATACCCTCGAGTAGGAAACTGATAACCTTCAGAACCTATCAGTCACAATTATTAGAACCACTTCCCTAGTTAGCCCTTCTAAGGAACTCGCCTTATCCATGGAAGTCAAATTTCTCAACAACATTTTCTTAATCTCATTCATATCTTGTGCAACTTTAGCATCTATTGCTTGTCATAGATCAAAAATAAAATTGACAACTGTATCCATAGAACCCTTGAGATTATCCATCTCTTTGCATAATTCTTGCATCCTGGTATTATGATCTCTCACGGCAATAATTTTGAGAATCACCGGGCTCTGATATCACTGGTAAGATCCTCAAAATTAAGAGTTCCTATAGAGGAAGAACTATGAAGTACTCTTGAACAGAGGCACTCGTAGCTCAATGAGCTGGGACAATGTTCAGAAGAAAGAGAGAGAAATCGTATTCAAGTTAGTGAGCCAATGCTCAACATTTAAGGCCAAGAGATCAAGCGAAAAAGGTGATGACATATTGTTACAACTATTTTTGGGACTCATGTGTGTAGGCCCGTGTCACTAATTCCTAACAGATTTCTAACTAACTAGAATGAACTAGGAATTACAATTGCACAATTGAAATAAACTCATACGAATGCTAATACAAATTGGACCTTATCAGCCTAAAGAATCACTAAGTTGATTACTTTCTTTTAGTAATAATGAATAAAAATAAAACAACTACACATGTTCTAAAATTATTCTTTCTCTATATCAGAGTTTCAACATGGGTTGATCACTTTAACCTAACAATTTTTTTAAATTTATTTATGTCATTATCGTGCTCAAAAATATGTGTATCATATAAATTCACTAAATTATTTATTTTGTAATGGACATGAAATCAAAAGTGAAACGGAAAAATATTCAAGTGAAAAAATGCAAAATCAAAAAGCTCATATGGGGAATAGAAATGATAGACACGTTGATGGGTACTTTCTGATTCACATCTTCATGCTTATGCTAGAATTATACCCATAACTATATAACTAAGGACTTTTGAAGTTAATTCTTGTCTTTTTATAGGGCATTTCAAATTTCTCGTTACTTTTTATCATTTTAGAGTGTAGAGTTTTTTCTCGTTACTTTCGCACCTCATGTGGAAAGAGAGATTCCATAGGTTGCTCTTTGAGAGAAGAGATATTTATTGGGACTCAAAATAATATAACTGTCCATAAAATAAACTTTCACACCTTCTTTTTCATGGGTATATTGTATGTATATCATCTGTATTTCATGTATATAATATAAATTTATGTGATATACACACAATATACACACAACATATACTTATTTTGTGTGTATGTCGTGTATGTCACTGTATTTATAGTGATACATATGACATGCAATAATATACACCATCTATAAACTTCACATATATCAGATACTCTCCAAATATATTTTACATACACTAGACATACACTTAATATCCCATAATCACTAATATACACTTAACATACAAATAGCATAAATTCAAAATAAATTATGAATTTTTTACCTAAATGTATCAGCGACAAATTTTTTTAATAAAAATGGCCGTATGTATATATAATATATCTATATTGTATAAATAGTTGTATTATATGTAATGTATTGATATTGTAATAAGTAGTTATGTAATGTATATGTAATATATCAATATTGTATAAGAAATTACATGGAGTGTCCCCAAAAGTGAGTGGTCTTCAATTTTTGCCCCTCATAATAAAAGTCTTTAAAGAATACCTTTCCTTCCTTTTTATGTATAGAACAAATACATTTTTACCCCTCTACACCACAACTCTTCATGTTCATTTGTCTCTCAACTTTTCATTTTCATTTTTTCCTTTTTCTTTTATCTTTTTAATTTTTTTCTTTTTTCTTTTTTCTCAATTTTTTTTAATTCTCGTTTTCTTTTTTCTCAACCTTTTTTCTTTTCTTTTTCTCTCAACTTTTTTTTTGTTCTTTTTTTTCTCAACCTTTATTTTTTTTCTCTTCTTTCTTTTTTTCTCAACTTTTTTTTTCTCTTTTTCCTTTTTTTTAATCTTTATTTTTTCCTTTTCTCCTTCTTTCTTCTCTTTTTTTCTTTTTTCTTAACCTCTATTATTTTTTGCTAATGAACAAAAAGTTGGATAATCCGCAAAGGGGATCTTCTTTATTTGAAATCGAAGTAAATTTAAGGACGTGCTTTGTTATTTGGAAGTCCTTTGGAACAAGTCTTGCCTCTAAGACAAATATTATAGAATATCTCATAAATCAAGATACAATGAGGTAGTGTCAAAGTTTTGCTCGTGGGGCATAACTTGTTGTTTGAAAAATTTTGAGCTAAGTCTTGCCTCTAAGTCAAGAGTTATAGAGCATCTCATAAATTAAGACACAATGTGCTAGTGTCAACTCTTGCCCATGAGGCGTAACTTGTTGTTTGAAAGTCTTTGAGCTAAGTTTTGCCTTTAAGACAAGAGTTACAGAGCATCGCATAAATCAAGACACAATGTGGTAGTGTCAACTCTTGCCCATGTGACGTAACTTGTTATTTGGAAGTCCTTGGGCTAAGTCTTGCCTCTTAGGCAAGCGTTATAGAGCATCTCGTAAATCAAGCACAATGTGGTAGTGTCAACTCTTGCCCATGGGGTGTAACTTATTGTTTGAAAGTCCTTGATGAGGTAGTGTCAAGTCTTGCTCGTGGGGCATAACTTGTTGTTTGAAAATTCTTGAGCTAAGTCTTGCCTCTAAGGCAAGAGCTATAGAGTATCTCATAAATCAAGACACAATGAAGTAGTGTGAACTCTTGCCCATGGGTGTAACTTGTATATTTTGAGAGGTCCTTGGGCTAAGTCTTGCCTCTGAGGCAACTGTTATAGAACATCTCATAAATAAAGACACAATGTACTAGTGTCAAGTCTTGCTCATGGGGCATAATTGTTGTTTGGAAGTTCTTAGGCTAAGTCTTGCCTCTAACGCAAGAGTTATAGAACATCTCATAAAACAAATAAAGGTCGAGAAAAATGATTAAAAAAAAGAGAAAAGAAAAATTAAAAATCAAAGAAAAAATAAAAAAATAGAAGTTGAGAGGAAAAAAATAAAAATTGAGAAAAAAAGGAAAAAACGAAGAAAAAAACAAAAGAAAAAATAAATGAAAAAATAAAGGTTGAGAAAAATAAAAAAATAAAAAAAGGAGAAAAAAAATAGAATTGAGAGGAGAAAAGGAAAAAAATAAAGATTGAGAAAAAAGAGAAAAACGTAGAAGAAAGAATAAAATAAAATAAAAAAAAAAAAGTTGAAAAAAAAAAAGAAAAAAATAAATATAAAAGTTGAGAGGCAAATGAGCATGGAGAGTTATTTAAAAATATTAGAGGTATAGAGGGGTAAAAAGGTAGTTGTTCTATAAATAAAAACAAGGGAGACTATTTTTGTAAGAGCTTTCTTATGAGGGGCAAAAATACAAAGCCACCTCCTTTAAGGGGCATTTGTGTAGTTGTCCTGATAAATATGTACATTCATATACTTTATTTGTACAATATTTATACACTGAATTGTTAAACAACGAGGAGGAGGAGGAGGAGGAGGAGGAAGAAGGCCGAATGACCAATTTTCTTGTAATAAAAAAGGTCGAATAACTAATTTTCGTAATAAAAAATAAGTGAGTTATTTTTTGTGTAAGAATTTTTAATCCAATATATATTTTGTCTAAATTTCTCATAAATTATACCATCGGACCATCATAAAAAAGCCATCATACTCATCATCAAAAAATATTAGAATCACCGTCCATTCTATTGTAACAATACAAAAAATATTTCCATTTCCAAAAAAATAAATAAAAAGAAGTGAAATTAACTGATGTAAGAACATGCTTATTCCTTTGGATCTTAGATACCATGGAGCTTTTCACTATCCTTAGCCTGTCAAGCATTTATTACCTAAAGCTATTATCCTTATCTTTTTGCTATAATCCTTTACTAATTAAAAAAATAATTAAAGAGTTTAAATCTAGTGGATAATAATTTGAAGATTGAATAATATTAAGAAGAAGAGGAAGAGGAGGAAGAGAAGGAAGAGGAGGAAGACAAAGAGGAAGAGGAAGAAGAAGACGAAGAGGAAGAAGAAGATGAAGATGAAGAAGATGAAGAAGATGAAGAAGAAGAAGATGAAGCAGAAGGCCGAATGACCAATTTTCTTGTAATAAAAAAGGTCGAATAACTAATTTTCGTAATAAAAAATAAGTGCGTTATTTTTTGTATAAGAATTTTTAATCCAATATATTTTGTCTAAATTTCTCATAAATTATACCATCGAACCATCATAAAAAAGCCATCATACTCATCATCAAAAAATATTAAAATCACCATCCATTCTATTGTAACAATACAAAAATTATTTTCATTTCCAAAAAAGAAAATAAAAAGAAGTGAAATTAATTGATGTAAGAACATGCTTATTCCTTTGGATCTTAGATACCATGGAGCTTTTCACTATCCTTAGCCTGTCAAGCATTTATTACCTAAAGCTATTATCCTTATCGTTTTGCTATAATCCTTTACTAATTAAAAAAATAATTAAAGAATTTAAATCTAGTGGATAATAGTTTGAAGATTGAACAATATTACTTAGGACCAAAGAAAAGTAAGGCATTTTGAACAATAACTATATTTTGAAAAATCTTATTATGTTAAGTAATTAGGTGTTAGTGCTTATAATGATAATTAAAGTCCCATTTTCAACTATTAGAGTAATTCTCTCGTTTATATCTTGTCAAATTGTGAAGGTGATTTTAAAACTTTGATTATATTTAAAGATAGATCAAGGTTGATATTTGATTAGACTATATGGGCTAATCCATCTCAAAGAATGAATTGGTCATTCTGGTAAAAATGAGATTATGTGTGCGAATAAATGGGAAAATTAAATAAAATATTTATTGGGTTAAAGTTCTTACATAAAAATAGCCCACTTAAATAATGGACAAACAATAGAAAACACACATATTTAATCCCTAATTACTTAAAAAAATACTACTTTACTAATTTAATTTTTTTATCACTTTATAGTGTCCGAATATATGGCAAATAGTCGCTAAAGTAATGTATCAAATATACATCACATTATTAGTTATTATTTTTAAATAAAAAATAATTGAAATTACTGAAAATGGGGAGAAAATCGCGTTGCAAATCAGAACAGAATCAAAACAAAACTCGTCTTTTTCATTTTTAAAAGAAAAAATTTAAAATCTTATCCTCTCATTCGTTGCTACAACTCTATACCTCTTTCTTCTTTCCAATTTCATAATTCACAGTAGATTTTTGAGTTTTTCATCGTTAATCATATACATAATGACGATCATATCAGTGCTGCTATGACACTTCAATTTTTGAATTTTTCAATTAAATACGAGTCGTTCAAAATTGATGGGATTGTTATCGATGATGATGGTACTTATAAAGATCTAATTGCGCCACAGCAAAATAGCTCAATATTGATGTATTAGGCAATAAATTGATGCTAGATACATCGTTGAAAGTATTCAATATCAATAGAGATTCGAAACGATATGAGAGTAAAATTATTTTTTCAGTTGTTGAAACATGTATCCAGCTTTTGGATGTATTCTCTGTGCATAGATATGCGCGAGAAGGTAATTGGGTGCAGTAGTAGTGGCTTGCTTGGGTGCGATCCATTGACAAGTGCAATTGAGTGCACCAAAGATATTGAGAATGATACACTGTCATTGATTGCAGTTGATAACGTTGATGCACTATGTGCTATCAAGATGGATGTAAATCACTTGATTATTAATGTAAATAACAAGATTATCGAGGTGAATCAGATGTACAAGGACAAAAATATTCTTGTAGCTCTGCTGGCTAAATATGCTATTGATCATAGATTTCAGTTCAGAGTGAAAAGGTCGAACAAAAAAAGGTAATATATTTATTCTAGGATATGACTTGATACATACAATTCGTAATGTATCAAATGACAGACTTAAACTTATATACTGGTCCTTTAAAAATATACTGGATACATGTATTGTCTGAGATAAAATATTAAAATTGATACATCCAAAAAAATACCTTATTGTTGTTTATGGAAATAAGTTATTACCATTGATACATATAAAAACCTTGTTTGATACATTAATTTTTTTGTCTAATCTGCATTACCTATCTTTGCAGCTACTACTTAAAATATGTAAATGAGCATTGTCCATGAAAGTTTAGATCATTGTGGTTGAATCGTTTTCCTATCTTTTTAGTTAGAGAATTTTATGGTGAGCACACATATCCAATAAACGATAGGGTCTACGATTAACGTCAAGCTACAATTAATTTTGTAGGTGAAATCACTGTCCCAAATGTGATGGATCATAAAATAAAATACATACCTAATGACATTATTGCAAATGTGAAACGTGTACTTGATGTGGATATAAACTATATGAAGGCATGGCGTGACAAGGAGAGGGCTTTAAAGATGATAAGGGGTACTGACTGATAAATATCGACAAATGCCTAAATACCTGTATATGTTGAGATCGATATATCCTAACTCTTATATAAATATGCATTAGTCAGCGAAGGACGAATTTATGTATCTGTGCATAGCACTCAATTTCCTAATCAGAAAATTTGAGCATTGCAGACTAGTAATCATAGTGGACACTTGTCATTTAGATGGACCATTCAAGGAAACTTTTATTTTGACAAGTACAATAGATGGAGCACGTATATATGGATACATATGAATTTATATCTTTTGTTATTTGTATGTATATGTTACAATATTCTATGATATAGGAAACAAAAAACAACAAAGATCAATGATCAATGATATGTATATCTTAAAAGATTTTAGTTTTTTAAAAACTGAAACTAAATTATATACATGATATGTATTTATTTGGAATTTTCAAGATATGAGAAATTAAAAGAGTGATAGATACATAAAATGTATATGTGACTGTTTATACTGAAATCTTCTTGATACATGGTATATAAATGTTACTTAAATGTAGCATATAAATTGCTTATGATTTTATTTTTCTATAAGGACATATACTATCACTTGCATATGGGGTAGTTGATTCAGAAAATAAAGCTTCATGGACGTGATTTTTTAAATATTTTAAAGTTACTTTTGAGGAACGAGAAAATATGTGTGCTGTCTCAGATCATAACGAAAGCATAATTATGGGTGTAGGCATAGTGTATCCAACTGTATAACATTATGCTTGCATGTGACATATGTGAAAGAATGTGTGTATAAATTTCAAGAAGAGCAAGGATACATTGAGCAATGTATTCTATGCAATGACAAAAGCGTACATGGAAGAAAGTTTCGAAGGCCTGATGTAGCAAGTTGAGAAGATGAACTATAAAGTAAAGGATTATCTTGCTAAGACTGGATATGAAAAGTGGGCAAGAGTGTACGCAACAACCAACAGGGGTAGAATGATGACTTCAAACATTACAAAATGTATCAATTCTTATTTGGTTGCAGCTCGTGAGCTACCAATTTATGAGTTTCTAGAACATGTAAGAATCTTGTTTGGTCAATAAAATTAAAGTAACAAATAAAAGGTTAGATACACAAAAATTGAGCTATGCGGTAATATTCATAAAATTCTCAAACTGAATGAGAAGAAATCATCTCTTATAACATTATGTTTGTTTATAATTAGTTCTGTATATATTGTACATTTAAGCAAATGAAGTTTATAAAAGTACTACAATTTATATAATAATATGTAATGAATCTTATAGTGTTTTCATGTAATTTGTTAGGTTATGACATCGTCTGATTTTATTTACTCGGTTAATGACAAAGAAAGACAGTACATTATCTGCATTGATAAAAAACCATGCAATTGTAAAAGGTTTCAACTAGATGAGATACTATGCGCACACGCTCTTGCTATTTTGAAAAGGATGAGTATAACTGAGATGACACCGGACTGTTCAAATTACTATAAGCCAGAGACGGTAGTTCAAACATATGCACTGTTGTTCGCTTTGATACCGAATAAAAAGAATTGACGTATTTCACACGAAATTCAGGAAGAATTAATTTTAGCACCAAGATATAAGAGACTGGCGGAGATGCACAAGAAGATGAGTGAAACACTTTCAATAACAACAAATCAGTGTGGGCAGTGTGGGCTAAAAGGTCATAACAGGAGGTCGTGTAGCTTCTTCCCACGACAAAGCTGACTGATTTTCAAAATTCTTACATTCAACGCTTTAAATAAAAGTGAGTTATCTATTACAAACGGCTAACATGAATTTATATTTGTTGCAAATAATGCTTGATACATCATTTGATTTACTAAATGAGTTATTGTTTGAGAGAGAATACTAATGAATATCAAGAAGTAAGAATCTCTTTTGATTCTGTTGTTTATCAATTTTATTTTTATCTATTTCATAGGGAGTATGTATATGATATAAGATATAAAAAAATAGGACTGAATACATGACATGTATATGTTACGACAATCTTGGTGTATGTGTGAGTAGGTTATTGTAACGAGCGGGTCCGTCATTACAGGTAAACTTTTTGTACCAAGTTTTAGAGTTAGAAAACTCTGGGTTTGAGAATTTAAAATTCTGGGCTAGGCTAGCCTCGACCGGTTTTGGAGCGAGGTATAGTCTAGGAAAATTCGAGTGGGAATTGGGTTAGATACCAGATTTTGGGGTTTGATTTAGCTTCCGCATATGTATATATATATATATATATTCCTGTTATCTATTCTCTCCATCTTGTTCCCTTACTTTTTCTTATTAAACTGTTCTTCCACTTATTTGTTAGGTAGTAGCCCATTACTAACTGTTCTGGGCTGCGGGAATTGATTCGCCTACTGAAAAATTGTAGGTGCCATCATGACCGAGAAATTAGGTCGTGACAAAACATATGTAGCTAATAAAAATACTGAATACCCATAAATGCAGCATATTGTTGTTTGAATACATTGTAAACATATGAGGCAATCCTACTGGTGTATTGTATACATGATATATACATATGTATCATGTATGCTTCTGCATACATGATACATTAGATATTTTTATACATGATACATCAAATAAATGGTGCATGTAAGATATATTTGTGTATATTCAATACATGATAAATCAGATATTTTTTCAGAATAGTCATAAAAAAATGAACAGAACCAGGATAACTGTACCTTGAGCGTGCTTTTCATGAAGTTTTCAAACTTGGGCTTCTCTTGAACTACTCGCCAGTTCAATATCCGTGAAATATAGTCGCCTCCATTAACAACAAGAACTTTATCGACATCAGAACAACACTCATAAATTCAAATTTAAATTGCGTATGGCATGCCACCAACACGGATAAACTGCTTTTTATCATCCATGACCTTGTATATTTTGATTAGATCATCAAATGTATGCTTTTTTCAGGGACACTGATTGTATTTTTCATTGCCCACAAGATGATTTTTTTTTTAGGAATGGACTGTTCAGGAGTTTGTGAAAAGATGAATATGTGAATGAAGTATAATATAGCCATTTTAACAGCATCTTCGCTATTATTGATCCACCTTTTTATTTTGCAACATGGAACCAATTGGACTTTGCTGACCGGAGATAAATTAGGGAAATAGTTAATTCTAAGACTGCTAAGATCATCATAAGGGAATGAAAAATTCTCATCTGTCCCGGTGCATTTTCAGTAATCAATGCAAACTCAAGGATGCTAAATCGTAGAAGGGTTCCATTAGCATATATTTAGTACTCGTTTGGATTGTTCTGTTCTACTTCGAGCATCATGATGCACCTAAAAATTTATCCTTGAAATTTACATTTGAATATATTGAGATATACACCAAAGTACGTCCTCCCAAATGTTGCCAATTCATCAACTGAAGCATTTCCATCAATTCCTCAACAATTTTAAAATTACCTTGGCTACCAATACGGACAGGATGGGTAGGTGGTTTTTCAAGTGCAAGTTTGATTCTCTGCAACATCATGTAAAAATATATTCAGATACTTCATTGAAAAAATAACTTAATTTAGATTAATAGGATTGACTGATGCATAGATGTTTCTCATATATATAGCAAAGTTATTCTCATGTATCATGTACAATAAGAAAATAGATTAGACAAATGAACACCAGATACATGGGAATCCTTAAGCATTCTCATATAAATTACATAAATTTTAATGTATCATGTATAAAATATAAAGCACAGTATTAAATCGGACACTAGATACATTAAACAAACTTATATCTAACTGTTATGTATATCAGGAAGATGTGAATCCTTAAGCATTTTCATATGCATCAACAAATTTTCAATGTATCATGTACAACAAAAAAGCAGTTTATATCTATCCCTATGTATATCGGAAACATGTGGCTTTCTCATGTATATCTCATCGTTTGACATGTATCATGAAAAACTAAGTTACACATGATATATATAAAAATAAAATATCAATTACTTATACATACAATTATGTATCTGGACCTATATCATATACATGAGTAAAATTGCCACAATGTATTAAGGGTACCTGTGTTTGAGCATTACGGACTCCGTCTTTGACTTATTTTCCCTTTAGTTGATCTTGGTCCTCATTTTATTGATTATTTATTGTTTCTCTGACATCTTCCAGCAATTGCTTTATCATTGCAGGATTGTTTTGATATTTAGATCTAATTTCGGTAAATTCCTAATCATCAGCATCATATTCATCGGGGATAAACTCAGTAGAAGTTACAATAATATTGTTTAAATGAGTAACACCCAAATTATATGAAGGACCTTCATTAGCCATTAATGAAGTTTAGAAAGCTTTGACCTATGATTAAATCACTAAATTTTTAAAATTGAATTTGAAATCTGTGAATTTAAGTTGACAAAATCATCTTCAAGGCTTGAATATATTATAGATATATAACTAAAACTATAATTAATTAATAAATTTTGGTCACAAAATTTATGAAAATAACTATAGATTTCTTAATAATGGTGGAAGTTTGTGTATTGAAGATGATGAAAGAGGAATGATGGGAGAAAATAAATTAATCGTGCAAATTAATTATGAAATTTAAATTTGACAGTTGTTCTGTGATTCAAGCCGCAAAATTTGAGATATGGGTGAGAGGGTGGGCTATGTATCTGTGAGGAAGAGAGATGGGGGTTTTGATTGAAGGGTGGTATATAATGTAAGTAAAATAAAGTAGTGTGATATTTTGTAGATATGATAAGGATGTATGGTTCTTTAGGTAGTTTACCCCAAAAAATAAACCACTTATTATATAGCCACATTTTACCGCCGACAAGTTCCCTTGCTCTCGTGTCAGCATCAATTCCTTTTTTTTCTTTCATATCAACATGGTTCCTTTTTCACTCCTTACAGTTTTTTTTAACTTGAATCAATTGCACTCCTTAGCCAAGGCAATTGTTGAATATGCTAAAAAGTTTAGATAGGACGAGGAGAACCCTCGGTGGCCTGAAGTCCAGGACTTTATGTCTATAACTGGACATGGTGTGAAGGTTATTGTCTACAACAAGAAAGTAATAGTTGAAAATAAGAGCTTGGTGTTAGATCAAGGCATTTTCATTCCAGTTAATGCCGATGAAATATTAGCAGAAGTAGAAGTATTCCTATTGCTGCTGGAGCTCTTTTCTCGCCAATCGGATTTCAGTTGCCACCATAGGTAGCAGGGGAAGCAATGACTGCTTCTTTAGTAAGTGTTGTATGCAGCTCTCTTTTGCTGAAGAATTACAAAAGGCCTAAAAAGCTTGATAATCTTGATATTGGAGGAATAATCAAAATTGCTGCAATATATATATCTATATATATATATATTTACACATCTTTGATACATCATTATACATCAAATATACACAATTGATACATTATTTATACATTAAGTATATAATAAATATACATGCGGCTTGAGGTGTACATGGACCGAATTGGTTCAGATTTTTTAAATACCAAATCAAATTATTAGTGTTGAATTTTTAAATTTATAAACCAAACCAAATCAATAAAAGTCAAATTTTTCAACCTCAGGTATTTTTAGATTTTTTGATTTCTTCGGATTTTTCGAGGTTTTTTCGATAAAGTACAAAAATATAATTAATTTGTGCTTCAAATATTTCTTTAGTAATAGCAAGGTACAACTACCTAAGGTACTTTTTAAAAAAATGACACAAAAAAATGAGTGATGATAGTAAAATATTCAACCAAGAAAATAATGAAATCGCATAAAATAAATATTACATATTAATAAGTCATAGTAAAAATAATCATAATTTAAAAATATTAAGTCATGCTAAAAGAAGTCTAATAAGTATTAACTACATAACTAAATATTAAACATAAAATAAAATAGTTTATGTATTTCTGTAAAATCGAAGAATAGATATGTAACGTGATTGTCATTCCTAGTGTTGAATTGAATAATTTTTTATTAGCAGTAGTATTGATTTGTGCGAGTTACTAATATCTATGATCAAGGAAGGTGCCTCTCAATTTGTAATAAGAGTTAGGACTAATTCTTTAGTACGAGAGTATATTTGGTATGTACTAAGATTTTACAATACTCATAGCACAAAGTTAAGTTGAAAGCTTCCTTACCGATTTAGTTTCGGGCTAAGTTCAAACTAGGGTCAACTTAAAACGTGAATTCCTCCTAGAATATAAGGAGTTAGGGTACCAATACCCACCAAATTATAGATCTCTGAGTCTTCTTTCCAACGCCACCAACTGTTCGTCAATCCGCTTCCCGAGTAAAAAGTTATGACTTTTTTACTGAAGACGGTCCGTGCTGAAAAATTGACTCCGCTGTAGAGGGATTTAGGTCGCTATAGCGGTACCACCGTAGCGGTTGGCAGTCCGCTATAGCAGAATGACGAAACTAGAAAGCCCAAAAATGAGTTTTGTAATCCCATTCTCCATTCTTTAGTCAAAAACAGACGAGGATTGCTCCGAAAACCCTCCTAGGCTGCTCCAAAGTTTAGGAGCCATGGGGAGGAGGGATTCCGGCTGAAAGAACGCAAAATCATGGATTTTAGGCCTGTCATCCATCAAGGAACGCCTTCACGGAGCTAAAAATTGCATCGTGCAGCTGCTTGGTATCCAGGTAGGCTAGGTTTTTCATTGAGTAGACTTTTGACCTGTTTTCATTACTTATTTATTTGGAGAATGAAAGGAAGAATCCATGTCTAGGCCTTCGGGCACGGAGTCTGGAGGAAGATTGTTGGGTTGTTTGGTTGAACTGAAAATAGTAGATTTGTGACAGTGCATTGTGATATTCTGGGTGTATACTTATTTGGTATGGTTTTGCTAATGAAATTTAGGGACTAGGATGTCGGGAAGGTTTGGGAAACCGAAAAGGGTTAGTAATTAACTAATGTGCAAGGAACGAAAGTTCCAGAAAATGAATTTGTATAGTTAGAATATCGTAATGGCTGTGTTTCTAAGGCTAGGGGAGATTTTTCCATGTTGTATCTCGGTCCTAAGAAGAGGGTCAAGAATAAAGATATCTATTGGCATGTTTAAAGGAGTGATTCAGAGTTAGTATCCGGACGGGATTTAACGGTTCATAGTGTACCCAGAATTGGGTAGGTGATGGTTATTGCTTCCTGTATGCATTGTATGTTTGTGTACTTTGGTCTAAGTAATTGCCTGATGTTTGCATTGCTTAAGGAATGATTTAGTAATGTCTAAAAGTCCTGTTTAACAGTCTTGTGAATTGAACTGTGTATTTTTCTTGTTGGTTTACAAGTTGATTGTTTATTGTTTGTTACTGTGGATTGGTTTGACATTCGGTTGTCTCGGGTACCACGCCTGGTACGGGAATACTAATGGTTTGCTCGGGTACCATGCTTGGTATGAGAATACTAGCGGTTGGCTCGGGTACCACGCTTGGTATGGGAATACTAACGGTTGGCTCGGGTACCACGCCTAGTACGAGATAACACTAATGGTTGACTCGGGTACCACGCTTGATATGAGTTTATTTTATTGTATTATTGCATCTTTATTAATGATTCTCTAAGTGAACCGGGTTGTGTTTATGAATTGTGTTATTGCATTTTTGGTCCTTGAGAGGCTGGTTAATTATATTGGTTATTAGTTGGTCTGGGTGTAGACCGGAATATTATGTTGGTTATTAGTTAGTCTTGGTGTAGACTAAGCTATTATGTTGATTATTAGTTGGTCTTGGTATAGATCGGGTTTGCCATGTTAACACCTACATGTGTTATGGGGATCCGGGTGGGTCCAGACTATGTAAAAGAGGTTATAAGTTCACAAATTATTGTCATTAAGTGTACTAAATAGCTATCAGAAATTATTATGGTTAATAAGCTAAGGGTGGGTCTTGGTGTAGACTGGGGTAGTCTGTTGAATACTTAGGTGCGGATGGATGATCATTGGAGGGTCCGGGTTATGTTATGTAATAAAAGGGATTTAGATGTAACTCCGTTGTTGTTATTGAAGATGTCAATGGTCATTAGTAGGATTCTATATGATTGGTATATTGGGAGGAAGATTGAGAGTCTAAGGTGTAGTTACTGGTTAATATAAGCAGGTTGAAAAGTTGTCTTAGAGGTCCTAGAAAGGTCCGGACAATGGTAGGTAATACTACGGGCATACGTGGTTTGGTGGGGCAGTTGACCGGATTAAGTTTGGATGTTTAGTCAAGGTAGTTGACTAGAGTAAAGGTTAAAGTGAGACTTGGAAGTCTAGGTGACAAGGCGACTTGAGAAGTCTAGTTATGAGTGAGATTTGGGAAGTCCTATATGTCAGGGTCAAAGCTAGGGTGGTGGAGTTGGCAGCGAAAGGTTAGGAAGGTCAGTTCCGAAAAAGGGGATTGATAAAAGTGATGTTGAAAAGGGGTGAAGCATTTACCTTGTGCATTTTATCTTGATTTTTATATGATGGTAGGAGTGAATTCAGGTCAACCGATGATGCCTACTAGTACGTGTGTTTGTACTGATTCTACTCTTGTTATACCTTTTTGGGTATAGTCTGGTTGCAGGGTTGGTGATGTTTCACATGTTCAGGATTGCGGTGATCTTCCAGCATCTCCTACTTCCTTCTATGGTGGGAGTTGTGTCCATCTTATGTTATAAGCTCATCTTGTAGAAGCTCTTGTAACGGAGTAGACTAGGTTCTGGGGAGGTTGTGTTATATTGTTAGTAAATTTCTGCAAGTTCTAAAGGTTGTTATTTTTTGAAAGTTGTTGTATAAAGATTTTTCAAATATTTGTAAAAGGATTTCTCATGTATAAAAGGGACTTACTTAATAGTTATTTTCTTTTCCGCATTGCCTGTTGGTTCGGATGGTAAGAGTTCTCCTATCTAGGTGAATTAGAGTAGGTGCTCGCATGGCCCGGTAATTGGGTCATGACAGATGGTATCAGAGTTCAGGTTACCGATCTCCAGTACAAAAACAAAATGTCGAATAGAGTCCTACAACGTAGTGTGTTGACGTCCACATCTAATCTTTGGGAAGCTATGAAACATTTTAGGAAACATCTCTCTTCTTTCATTCCTTTAGTACGGTTTGTCACTTGCTTGTATGGGTTGAGTCTAATTGGTATCTCTCGATTCCAATTGGTATCTTGATAAGGAAAAAAAAATGTCATTTGACTCCGATTGAGATGACTCAAGCAAGGGAAATTAGAACCAGGAAGGTTCCAATTGGTATCTGGATGGGGAGGCTATGTAAAGGTAGGGATGGATCGGCTAACGGTCATCCATGAGGCGAATAAAAGGTAATAAAACTGATCTGATTGAGTGTTTAAGCTTGAGATTTGAGATTGTGCTTATGAGTATCGATGTTGTTTGAATAACTGCAAATGTGTGGTGTGCAATTGTTTGATTTGCTGTAATAATTTGATCCGGGAGGAGTCATAACTTGATTTTGTGTGCTTTGGTTGGTAATAACTTTCTATGTGTACTTGAAGTGATCAGTAAAGTGGTATTACAATTCGGAAATGGACTTGCCATTGGTAAAAATGGTAAGGGAACAAGGTTTATGACTGTAGGGAAACTCCGGTTTCAGGACAGTCGCAATTGGTTGGGAACCATAGGGAAAAGGGCTATTATTTTCTTGATAGCAAAGATTGCGGTAAGAAAATTTTTGTGGTAACTCATGATTGGGACTTCATTGAATTTATTCTGGATTTAAAGTTTGTGATTTGTTTTAGGGATAAATTGCAGTATGCTTTAATTGAAATGGTTTGTATTACATTCGGGTATAAACTTACCATTGGTATAGATGGTAAGGGGACAAAAGGAACTGATGTCTATGGTGAAGCCTCAGTTTCGAGACAGTCAGGATCTGTTGGGAACCATAGGAAGGAAAAAGAGGAACTAGTAGTGCATGATCGCGGAAATGTGATATTGTGTGTGATTCTGGGGTGTTTCATAACTGATTTTATGATAATGTGATGCTAAATTCTCCACTAGGCATAGTTGAGGTTGGTATTGAGGTTCTATTTAAAGACCGTAACGTGATTTCATGTGTTAATATGAAAACAGGGAAGGGGAATGAGGGAATTTTGCAGAGAATGGTAAATTTTCTGAACTGCTATTGTTGGGGGGGGGGGTCGCCATAGCTGTGTGCAAGCCTCTATAGCGGGATAGGCAGGGCAAAGTCCTTGTCCTGTTTCCCCTGTTTTAATTTTCATTCCCATATTATTTTAAATCGCTAGTTGAGCTAGTGCATCAATTATAGGGATTAGTATCCATGGGTGATAAAAGGAAATGGTGGAAAATCTATGCGTTAATGAAACCCATAATGGTGTATTAGTTATTGGTTATACTCTAGATGGTCTATCCTTATGTGTTAGTCATGGAAGGGTGAAAAGGGTCATAAGGTAGAAGTCCCAAAAGGAAAACACGATGTAGTGTTTGGTAATATAATGTTCGGTATATCATTGTTTAGGGTGTAATTTCCCAGGTTAAGATTTTTCTCGAGTTGGGAGTTAAAATTTTAATGCTAGGCTCGTCTCAGATGATTTCTGAGCAAGGTATGGTCTAGAGAAATCCGGGCGATGATCGGGTAACGTGTCTTGTATTGAGATAGTTTTCTTTTTAGCTAAGATATAAAGGAGTTCGGGAGACTTTTTAGAATTGAATTATGGTACGTAGAACTCTCGGTATGAAGGTTGAAGTAAAGGGGTTGTGCCAGAACGTCAGGAATTTAAGTGTATTGTAAAATGGGCACTTTTGGTGAGCTTTCACATCACTATTGCGACCTCTGCTATAGAGGAAAAATTACCGCTATAGCGGAAGTCAACGACTGTCAGCATTGTAGCATGGGAATTAAGTTTTGGTCCGTTATGTTTGAAATTGTTTTGCTCTGGTATTTCAATGAGGCCTCAGATTTCTCGGGCACTCGAGGAGGAGTAATCTAACTGGTCTCGTGCAGTTCGAAGGAAGAAATTCCTTAATAAAGCAGAATCAAATTAAATTTCGGTTGAGCTTGGGTACACCCAGGGAAAGTTGAGAGTTTGGTGGTTCGTGTAAGGCTATTTATAAACTTTCATGGTAGAGTGTTAAGGTTCTAAGGGCTGGTTCATTATTTTCCTTCTGCCTTAGAGATCGTTCCTCGAACGATGGGTAAATTGGTATCTGTTGTAATGACCTGTTCCGTGATTACTAAAAATATCTGCGATCAAGAAAGTTGCCTCTCAATTCGTAATAAGAGTTAGGATTAATTCTTTAGTATGAGAGTATATTTGGTATGTACTAAGGTCTTACAATAATCTTACCACAAAGTTAAGTTGAAAGCTTCCTTACCGATTTAGTTTCGGGCTAAGTTCAAACTAGGGTTAACTTCAAATGTGCATTTCTCCTAGAATATAAGGAGTTAGGGGTCCCAATACCCACCAAATTAAAGATCTCTGAGTCTTCTTTCCAATCCCACCAACCGTTCGTCAATCTTCTTCCCTAGTAAAAGGTTATGACTGTTTTATTGAAGACTGTCAGTGCTGAAAAATTGACTCCGCTGTAGCGGGATTTAGGTCGCTATAGCGGTACCGCCGTAGTGGTTGGCAGTCCGCTATAGCGGAATGACGGAAACAGAAAGCCCAGAAATGGGTTTTATAATCCCATTTTCCCTTCTTTAGTCAAAACCAGACGAGGATTGCTCCAAAAACCCTCCTAGGCTGCTCCAAAGCTGGGAAGCCATAGGGAGGAGGGATTCTGGCTGGAAGAACGCGAAACCATGGATTTTGGGCCTGTCACCCATCAAGGAACGCCTTCACGGAGCCAAAAATTACATCGGGCCACTTCTTGGCATCCAGGTAGGCTAGGTTTTTTATTGAGTAGACTTTTGACCTGTCTTCATTTCCTATTTATTGTGTAGAATGAAAGGGAGAATCCATGTCTAGGCCATTGGGCACAAAGTATGGAGAAAGATTATTGGGTTGTTTGGTTGAACTGGAAATAGTAGATTTGTGACAGTGAATTGTGATACTCTGGGTGTATACTTATTTGGTATGGTTTTGCTAATGAAATTTAGGGACTAGGATGTCGAGAAGGTTCGGGAAACCAGAAAGGGTTTGTAATTAACTAATATGCAAGGAACGAAGGTTCCAGAAAATGGTTAGAATATCATAATGGCTGTGTTTCTAAGGCTAGGGGAGTTTTTCCCATATTGTATCTCGGTCCTAGGAAGAGGGTCAGGAATAAAGGTATCTAATGGCATGTTTAAAGGGGTGATTCGAGGTTAGTCTCCGGACAGGATTTAACGGTTCATAGTGTACCCAAAATTGGGTAGGTGATGATTATTGCTTCCTGTATGCACTGTATGTTTGTGTACTTTGGTCTAAGTAATTGTCTGATGTTTGCATTGCTTGGGGAATGATTTAGTAATGTCTAAAGGTCCTGTTTAACAGTCTTGTGAATTGAACTGTGTATTTTGCTTGTTGGTTTATAAGTTGATTGTTCATTGTTTGTGACTGTGGATTGGTTTGACATTCGATTCGATCGGTACCACGCCTGGTACGGAAATACTAATGGTTCACTCAGGTACCACGTTTGGTATGAGAATACTAACGGTTGGCTCGGGTACCACGCTTGGTATGAGAATACTAACGGTTGGCTCGGGTACCACGCCTGGTATGGAAATACTAACAGTTGGCTCGAGTACCACGCCTGGTATGAGATAACACTAACAGTTGGGTCGGGTACCATGACTAGAACGAGTTTATTTTATTGTATTTTTGCATCTTTCTTAATGGTTCTCTAAGTGAACCGGGGTGTATTTATGAATTGTGTTATTGCATTTTTGGTCCTTGAGAGGCCGGGTAATTATATTGGTTATTGGTTGGTCTGGGTGTAGATCGGATTATTATGTTGGTTATTAGTTAGTCTTTGTAACGATCGGGCCCGTCGTTATGTTAATTTTTCCCTATTTCGTAAATTGGGGAAAATGGTTAAAAATTCATTCGGGGTAAGTAGGGTGACATCATGAAAAATTTCTGATTTTCAAAAATAATTCGGGCTGACATCACTTCGCTATAGCGGTAATTATTTTGCTATAGCAGAACCGCTGTAGCTGAGGGACAGACTGCTATAGCGGAGCTACGGGAGGCAGTAGCCTGTGATGGGATTTTATTAAAAAGTCTCTTCTCCTCAGTTGAAAAACATACGAGGGTTCCTCCAAAAACCCTCTCATGCTGCTCTAAGGCTGGGGAATCTTGAGGAGGAGGGGTCATGGCTGAAGGGACGCGGAAAAATGGATTCCACGACCATCATTCAGTCGGGAACGCCTTCACAGAGCCAGAAACCCATCGTTGTAGCTGCTTGGCATCCAGGTAGGCTAGGTTTCATTAGTAGTTAGACCTGTTTACTTTCCATACTTATTGTATAGTGGGAACGGAGAATCTATGTTTTAGGCCTCCGGGCACGGAGGCTGGAAGATTTGGGTTTTAGTTATGTTGATTTGGGATGTACGGAGTAAATGGCTGGTCTTTGTGATTGTGATATGTGGTTACATTATTCATATTGGTGTGATAAAATGATAGGTTAAGGGACTAGTATGTCAAAAAGGTTCGGAAAACTGGGGAAGTGCTTGGGAGCCACAGGAATAGGAAACTCCTAGGTGGGGTTTCAGGGATGTTTGTGGCTTGAGACGTAGTGGCGGTCTTGCTAAAGTAAGGAAAAGGAAATCGTGTAGTTGCATATATGATTAATTTAAAGAGAAATCGCTCGTTACATGTTCTAGAATAAAAAGCGTGAACCGGGGATAGTCTTCAGACGGGATTTGATGGTTCGTTGTTGTACCCAGGAAAAAGGGGTAGGTGATGGCTTATGATTTCTGTGAATGCTGTATATTCTTGTACTCATATCTAAGTGTTTGTATGAATTACATTGCTTAGGGGAGTTGTGTAGAATGTCTAAGGTTCTTGCTTTACAGTCTGTGACTGAAGGGTGTTTGCTTGTTGGTTTACAAGTTGTTTGATCATCTATTTGACTGTGAGTTGTTGACATTCGGTTGGCTCGGGTACCATGCCTGGTACGGGTATAACAAATGGTTGGCACGGGTACCACACTTGGTATAGGAATACTAACGGTTGGCTCGAGTACCATTCCTGGTATGGGTTTACTTTATTGCATACTGCATTGTGATTATTATATTGCATGGACTAATATTGGTTCTGTGAGTGGACCGGGTTATTTTATTGAAATGTGATAATTATTATTAGTTCCTTGAGTGAACCGGGCTGTTGTGGAATTCTGATGTTGATGGGAGGTCCTTGAGTGGCCGGGAGTTTCTATTATATTTTGTTGAGTTGGTCTTAGATTAGACCGGGTTGATCTTTAACACTTAGGTGTTGTTTAGAGGGAATCCCGGGGTGGGTTCGGACTATGTAAAGGGGGCGGTTAATTACAGATATATATATTATCGTCTTGAGTGTGTCATTGGCGGTCGAGAATTACCGGTGGTAAATAAGCTAAGGGTTGGTCTTGGTGTAGACCGGGTTAGTCTGTTGAATACTTAGGTGTGACTAGAGGATCCTTGGAGGGTCCGGGTCATGTGCTGTAAAGATATTTAGATGTAACTCTAGTGTTGCCAATAAATGTAGCAATGGTTATTGGGTGGATTTCATGTGAGGGTCAGATTGGGAGGAAGAGTGAGAGTCTGGGGTTGTAGTTTCTAGCGGTTGCGAACACATTAGAAGGTTTACTGGTGATCCGTGAAGGGGGACGAATACTGGTAAGTGAAGCCACGGGTATAAGTGGTTGAGTTGGGCAGTTAGCCGGGTTAATGTCCGAATGTTAGTTAGAACAGTTGACTTAGGCAAGGGAAGGGCAGTCCAGGCATGAACACGGACATTTGTGATGGATAAAGTGACTTGGGAAGTCTAGGATTAGGTGACTTGGGGAGTCTAAGGTTAGTGTGACTCGGAATCTAGGGAATGAGGGAGTTGGCAGCAGAAGCACGTTGGAGGGTGGAAATCAAGCTATGTTAAATTACATTCATGTTTTTCCCTATTTTCTTATATGATGGTAGGAGAGGATTCGAGTCGAACGATGATGCCTACCAGTACGTGTGTTTGTACTGACTTTACTCTTTCTATACCTTTTGGTATAGTATGGTTGCAGGTTGGTGATGTTTCATAGGTTCGCGGCAAGGAGGTCTCCAGCAACTTCTGTCCTCGATTTTCATGGCGGAAGTTGGGTCTTTTTCTCTCTTTGTGTCATCTTGTAGTAACTCTTGTACCTGTTTAGACTAGATCCTAGGGAAGATGTTTTCAAAGTTGTAAAGGTCTTTCACAAGTTCTTATTAGTCTATTTTCCTGAACATTCTGTAGAAAGGTATTTCTCATATATAAAAATGGTTTGATTTAAATGGGTTACTTTAATTTTTGCATGTTACCGGTTAGACGGGTGGTGAGGGTTCGTCTATCTAGGTGGTTAGAGTAGGCGCCCGCACGGCCCGGCAGGTTGGGTCGTGATAGATGGTATCAGAGCCTAGGTTACCGGTCTCCTAGTACAAGAGCAAAATGTCAAATAGAGTCCTACAGATTGGTGTGTTGACATCCACATCTAATCCTTGGGGAACTATAAGGCATTCTAAGAATTGTCACCCTTCTTTTATTCTTTCGTGCGGTTCATACTTGCTTGTATGGGTTGAGTTCAATTGATATCTGTCGATTCCAATTGGTATCTCAGCAAGGTAATGGGGGTCACCGTACTTCAGTTATGATAGGACAAGCAAGAGGAATTGGAACCGGGAAGGTTCCAATTGGGGTCTGGCCTGAGAGGCTGCGGCGAGCATGGACAACCGTTTAATAGTCATCCATGGTACAAGCGAAGGTAAAACTTGTGAATTAAATTTATAGTGATTGATTTGGTTGTGACTTCAAATTGAATTGTTGTGTGTACAACTTTATGTGACTTAATTGAATTGTGTGTGGATTGTAATTATGTGCATGTGGAGTCTACAGAGAGTCATCGAGTGAAAAGTTTTGTGTGCTTTAGACTGTGGTAGTCTGTTAAATGTCTTGAGTTGAAGAGGGGTACTGCATGTTAGAAAGGGCTTATCATTGGTTAAGATGATAAGGGATATGGAACTATGACTGTAGGGAAGCTTTGATTTCAAGTCAGTCGGAATTTGGTTGGGAATCATGGGAACAAGGGAGTCATTAGTGTGTACTGGCAGGATATTGTTGCCAGGGAACAACTAATTGTTGTAAATTCCTTGTAAATTTCAGTGTGTTTTATGATATATTATGCTTTATTTTAATGCGTTTGGTGCCAGGAATGGTCTTGAAGGTGGTTTAAAACCATGGCGGGACTTATAGGTCGGGACAGTGGTAACTGGGAAGGGGGACGAGTGCATTTAGCTGGAAATCAAATTCACCGCTATAGCGAAAGACAACCGCTATAGCGGGACCGCTATTGCGAAAAGACCATCCGCTATTGCGGAGGTCAGCGATGCAGAAGCCTGCTCTGTTTTTCCCCTGTTTTTCATTCCTTCCCGGGGGCAATATAAAAGTGGTAATAAGTTACGAATCTCGGTATAAATCAAGGAAAGCATGCTATAATTAACATAGTGTGCATATAGGGGAAATGGTTTAGAGATAAGCATCCATGTGCGGTTATAAAAGGGGAAAAAGAGGGGGGAAATATTATCTAACAAGCCCCAAACGGGGGTAACCTAAGCAATAAACATGTCTATAAAAAGGGGGAGGGGGAGTTCCTAAGCCTCATCGTCGCTCAGGAAAGAGAACTCATGCCTGTCCTGAGGCTCGAGTGCGGGCAACTCCTGACCCAGGGCAACACAAGAGAACATGACCTTAACGGTCTTTCACATCCGGGAAAACATGCGGTCCCAGGAGTGTCTCTTCCTCTTCTCTTCCTCTAACTCCCTTCGGAGTACTGCAAGTTCCTGAGCGAACGGCATTGGGATCCTCCATGAACCTTCAGACAACTACTAGATTTTCCTTCAGTTGGGCTATAGAGATCGGGGGCTGGGGCTGGGACTGGGAAGGGGCAGGGGTGTCATCATCGTCCTCATCATCATCGTCGGCCTCCCCCATCGGCTGACTGCTCCCTGCCTCATCCATATACCTCTTCTTCTTGGAGATGTCCTTCACCCGGACAGGGTCAAATGGCTCATCCATGGCCACCTCTGCATCCGTGTAGTCCTGAGGTACACCAGCACGCCTATACAACTCCGAGACCAGCCCAGGTAGATAAAGGCCCTTCCTGTGACCACCGTAGAATTCCTTCCACTCCGAGGTGATCTTCACCCCCACATTCATGATAATCCTCTGCATGGCATAAGCGATCACCAAAGCTCAGGCATAGGTCATGTCAGTTTGATTTCCCGACGAATGGATCCTCCGGGATACCAAATTTAGCCACCTCCTAGCTTCGGAGGAGAAGTAAACGCTAGTAACGCCCTTGGGGCTGACCCAGTACACCTTGTCCCTGAATGTGAGGTCCACCAAAGTATTCCTTAGCCAAGTCATGTCCCATAGCCGAGTCTTAGCCATATACGTCTCATTGGAGACGTGGGGCACTCCTAACACCTAATTAATAGTACGGGCATCCACGGGAACGTCCACCCCCCGTAGCCGGATGGTAGGATTCGGCCCATTCCAGTGGACTATAGGGAGGATGGCATAGAACTCCCTCACCCAGCCGATTAGCGTGAGTGGAGGAGCCAGTAGCAAAGTTTCCCACCTGAACTCTCGGACTCGGTGATGGAAATCAGCCTCTTTTCCATTTACCCCAGTCATTCGGTATCCTCTCTCATAGTAGAAGATGAATTTCCGGTAATCCCTAAACCTCTCCTAACTAGCTTCATCAGGGAATCGCTCATAGTCATATTCATGCACTTGTTGTTCGGCCTTTTGTTTTATCCTGCAAGGGTAAGAAGAAGAAGGGATTAGAAGAGTACTAGAACGCAAAGGGAGGAAATATTTCTAAGTGTTGGCCTGGGAAGGCTACTATTTTTTGGCCTTCCGCTATAGCGGATGGTGCGTCTGCCATAGAGGAACCCCTACCGCGGAGGGGTACCACTATAGCGGGACTGCCATAGCGGAGCCCAACCGCTATAGCGGTCTTCATTGTCCCAGACCTTCAAGGGGTGCATCAATGGCGCCCCTTGGTCCAAAACTCCATTTTCGTCATCCCAAGTCTAGATGTACCCACCCAAGGTGCCCCATTACTGTTTTCTATAAAAATTTTGGCATGATAACCCCTATAAGTCGCCCTAATCACTACTTTTGTTCAAGGACAACCCTTCACCTTCCCACCCATTTTTGGCCCGTTTTTGGCCAATAATGGCATAATCATTACTCCCAGAACGCCTTGGAGGCATTGTAAATGTAAGGGAAGCGTCCATGCTTCGGGAATCCGACAAAAATCCAACCAAAAAGTTCATGTTCAAACCCACTTCAATATGCTACAAGTTCCTAGTTTTCTACCATATTCATGTATAAAATCGTGCAAGAGAGTAAGGGAAGGAGGGATTGTGATTATTACCTAGAAATTTCGACGTTGGGAGTGGGATGATCGGGAGAGAGAGTAGAGTTTTTGAAAGGAATGTGGGGAGAATTAGGGGAGAAATCTATTTGTCCCCAATTTCATTCTGTTGCCAACCGCTATAGCGGTCGGCAATCCACTATAGCGGGATCGCTATAGCGGTGTAATGTCCGCCACAGTGGATGGTTCAGTCAGTTATCGATAAGGGAAAAGTTCTCCCGGGTCTTTCCAAATTCATCCATCCTAACATAGCCTCGAATTTCATGGGTGCTCGGAATGAGAACACGTATAATTGTCCTTGTGAAACTCATAAATTCTTCGTCGAGATGAGGCAAGGATAAATCTTTCCTTGGGGCGGTAAGAGTCCCGGTTTAGCTTCTCTCCTTTGGTCTTATCCAGGATCGTTCGGGGATGAACGAGAGATAAATTGGTATCTGTTATAATGACCGGGCCCGTCGTTATGATAATTTTTCTCAATTTCATAAATTGGGGAAAATGGTTAAAAATTCATTCGGGGTAAGTAGGGTGACGTCATGGAAAATTTCTGATTTTCAGAAATAATCCAGGCTGACGTCACTCAGCTATAGCGGAACCACTCTAGCGGAGGGACAGACCGCTATAGCGGAGCTACGGGAGGCAGTAGCCTGTGACGGGATTTTATTAAAAAGTCTCTTCTACTCAGTTGAAAAACATACGAGGGTTCCTCCAAAAACCCTCTCATGCGGATTAACAAACAAGGACTGCACATTACCTGGATTACACCAAATCCCAGAACCCCAGGCCACCCATGATCATTCCACCCTTTTCCCGAACTTTCCCACCGTTAATTTCCCTAGTTCTATCATTTTCACGGATAAAAAAATAGATAATTAAACAACCTATGATCATTATATTTCACTTTTAACAATACCCAAGAACTTTCATGTTTAGAATCCCCTTTCTTCTATGGATTCCACCATTCCTAGGTTATTCCAACCTTCCCCCAAGTTCTCTCCTAGCAATTCTACCGCATAGGAAAAGTAGTGCGAAGTTTGGGGAGTAGAAACCTTACCTTAGGGAGGAAAAACGATGAAGAACAAAGAAAAAACGCCTGAAATTGTCCTAGTTCTTCTCCCAAATGAATTGTAGAAAACTGAACTATTTTGGGGAAGTTTCTGCATTAAAAACCCGTCGGCCCGCTATAGCGGTCCCTGCTCCGCTATAGCAGTCCCCGCTCCGCTATAGTGGTCCCTCTATAGCGGACGACTTCCGCTATAGCAGCCTTAAGCGGCGCTGACTGCCTTGACCACCGCTATAGCGGTATTTTACACTGCTATAGCGGAGGTCACTACGATGGAGCTGTTGAGCTCATCATGGACAAAATGTTCGGAAATCTCCAAAATTTGCCCATTTTACAACACACTTGCTTCCCCCGATGATCCAAAATAACTACTTCATGTCAAACGCGATTCCGAGAGTTCTACTTACCCAAATTTGATTCCGAAAAGTCCCCCAGACTCCTTTATGTATTGGCTACGTGGAAAACTAGCTCAAAATAAGACATCTAACCCAATACTTACCCGGATTTCCTTAGGCTCCACCTCGCTCCAAATTTGACCGAGGCTAACCTAGCCCAGAATTTCAAACTCCCAAACTCGGAGTTTTCTAACTCTAGAACATGGCACAATTGAACTACCCATAACGACGGACCCGGTTGTTATAATAGATACCAATTTACCCATCATTCATCCTCGAATAATCAAACCCGAATTTACAGAAATAAAGGAAAAAAAGTGTAGTACCTGAATCCTCAAACAACTGAGGGTACTTATCCCGCATGTCCTTCTCGGTTTCCCAAGTGGATTCCTAAACCAGACAATGCTTCCACTAAACTTTTACCATGTCAATTACCTTTATCCTCAACCTCCGGACATCCCGAGCAAGAATCAAGACTGGTTCCTCTTCATAACGAAGATCCTTGTCGAAAAGTACTTCATCCCACTTGATGATGTAGTTCCCATCCCCATGGTATAGCTTAAGCATGGATACATGGAATACCGGATGGATGCCCGATAAACTAGGCGGCAGTGCTAACTTGTAAGCCACTGGCTCCACAATCTCAAGAACCTCAAATGGACCGATGAATCGATGGCTAAGCTTGCCCTTCTTACCAAACTACATAACTTCCTTCATTGGTGACACCTTCACTAATACCTGTTCACCAACCTGAAACTCCATGTCCCGGACCTTGCGATCTGCATACTCCTTCTGCCTGCTTTGGGCAGCCAATAATTTGGCCTGAATGCCCCTTACCTTTTCCTGCACTTCCTTTACTAAGTCCACGCCAGGGGCTTTACATCATCTTTCTCAAACCACCCAACCGGTGATCTGCAGTTCCTCCTAAACAATGCCTCGAACGGTGCCATATCAATACTAGAGTGGTAGCTATTATTGTATGAGAATTCGCATAACGGTAGAAACTGGTCCCAATGTCCCCCGAAGTCCATCACACACGCTCTCAGCATGTTCTCCAATACCTGGATCATCTTCTCTGACTGACCATCAGTCTGAGGGTGGAAGGTTGTGCTAAAGGTGAGTTGTGTACCCAACTCTTCCTGTAACTTGCCCCAAAACTTAGAGGTAAACTGCATACCCCTGTCTGAAATGATAGACAGTGGTACCCCATGTAGTCTCACAATCTCCTTCACATAGATCTTGGCCAATTGCTGCGAATTGTAATCCACCCTGACCGGAATGAAATGAGCGGACTTGGTCAGCCTGTCAACAATGACCCAAATCGAGTCATACTTCCCCAATGTCTTGGGAAGACCCTCCACGAAGTCCATGGCTATCCTTTCCCACTTCTACTCTGGAATTGGCATTCTCTGAAGTAGTCCTGCTTGTCTCTGCTGTTCATACTTTACCTGCTGGCAGTTCTGACAATTGGACACAAAATTAACTATGTCCCTTTTCATCCCCGACCACCAGTAACGCTACCTCAAGTTTTTGTACATTTTAGTCACACTCGGATGAATTGAATACCGTGAACAATGAGCTTCTGCCAAGATTTTATGAATTATATCATCAACCCGAGGAACACAAATCCTCTCTCTGAAATTTAGCACTCCTCCAGTGTCTAACGTGACCTCCCTGGATTCCCCAGATATTACCTTACCTCGAAGCTTACTCAGTTTTGGATCCTGAAACTTGTAGGCCTTTATTTCCTCTATTAAGGTGGCTTTGACCTCAATGCTGGCCAACAACCCACCTTGATCTGAAATACCCAAGTTCATGAACTTGGACTCCAAAGCCCAAATTTCCTTTGTTAGTGGTCATTTGGACACTCCCAAATAAGCCAAGCTACCCATGCTAACTATTTTCTGGCTCAATGCGTCTGCCACCACATTAGCCTTACCCGGATGGTACTGAATGGCCACATCATAGTCCTTTAATAGCTCCATCCACCCTCTCTGCCTCAAATTCAAATCCTTTTGCGTGAATACATGTTGTAGACTGCGATGATCTGTGAATACCTCACACCTGACACCATAAAGGTAGTGTCTCCAAATCTTTAGTGTAAAAACCACCACTGCCAACTCCAAGTCATGAGTCGGGT
The DNA here is from genome assembly GCA_003996215.1 of Jaltomata sinuosa. Classification (NCBI taxonomy): domain Eukaryota; kingdom Viridiplantae; phylum Streptophyta; class Magnoliopsida; order Solanales; family Solanaceae; genus Jaltomata; species Jaltomata sinuosa. The sequence goes on along the minus strand of QJPP01007492.1, from coordinate 608,226 downwards.
AGTTTCTCTCATGCACCTTCAACTGCCTGGATGCATATGCTATCACATTCCTATCCTGCATTAACACAGCACCCAAACCAGAATGTGAAATATCACAGTACACAATAAAGTCTTTACCTTCAACCAGCAAAGACAATATAGGAGCCATGGTCAGAAGTGTCTTGAGCTTTCGAAAGCTATCCTCGCACTTGTCGGACCACACGAATGGTACATCATTCTATGTCAGCCTGGTTAGGTGAGTATCAATAGTAGCAAAATCCTTAACAAACCTCCGGTAGTACTCCGCGAGCCCAACAAAACTCCTCACTTCTATCACAGAGCTAGGACGAACCCAACTCTTGACTGTCTCAATTTTCTGGGGATCCACCATCACCCCCTTTTCTGACACTACATGCCCCAAGAACTCAACCGAAGTCAACCAAAATTCACACTTGGAGAACTTTGCGTAAAGCTTTTGATGTCTCAAGATATCCAACACAATACGAAGATGACTAGCATGCACCTCCCTACTCTTGGAGTAGATCAAAATATCATCGATAAATACAATCACGAAGGAATCCAAATATGATTTAAATACCCCATTCATCAAATTTATGAATGCTGTCGGCATATTGGTCAAGCCAAACGACATTACTAGGAACTCATAATGCCCATACCGAGTCTAAAAAGTAGTTTTCAGAATGTCCTTAAGCCTAATCTTTAACTGATGGTACCCCGACCTCAAGTTAATTTTTGAAAACACCGATGCACCCTGAAGCTGGTCAAACAAATTATCTATACGGGGTAGAGGGTACTTATTCCGAATGGTCACCTTGTTCAACTGCTTATAATCTATGCACATCCGCATACTACCATCCTTCTTCTTTACAAATAAAATCGAAGCACCCCAAGGTGAAGCACTGGGACAGATAAATCCCTTATCTAGGAGTTCCTGTAGCTGAGTCTTAAATTCCCTTAACTTTGCCGGAGCCATATAATACGGAGGAATATAAATGGGATGAGTGTCTGGCTCCAAATCAATACAGAAATCTATATCCCTATCTAGAGGCATACCAGGTAAATCCGCTGGAAACACCTCTAGAAACTCAGAAACCACCGGAACCGACTTAATAGATGGGGACTCCACATTATCGTCTTGGAGATGAGCCAAGAAGGCTAGACACCCCCTCCCCACTAGCTTCCTAGCCCGAAAAAATGATATTATCTTAATTGGCTTAGGCCTGTACACTCCTTCCCACTCTAGTCTATCCTTACCCAGAATTTCTAGAGACACAGTCTTGGTGTTACAGTTCAATACCGCATGATAAGGGGATAGCCAGGTCATACCCAAGATAACATCAAAATCAGCCATATCCATAATTACCAAGTCTACCAAAGTATGCAACCCTACAAACACAATAGAACATTCACGATAAATATGAGTCACAACCACAGACTCTCCAACCGGGGTAGAAACATGGATAGGAAAATCAAGGATATCACAAATTAAGTCTAGACCCAACACAAAACTCACAGACACATAATAATATGTAGAACTTGGGTCAAATAATACCGAAGCCATTTTATCACAGACAAGAAAGGTACCTGTGATCACCGCATCTGAGGCTTCCACTTTGGTTCTCTTTGGAAAAGCATAGCAATGAGCCCGATCATCAATACGGGCAATTTCCCAAGAAGGCTGCACCGCACCCCTGCCTGCGCCGTCATTCCCCCTGTCTTCCTGGCCTCCCTGAAAGTTACCTCGCCCACCCTGTGGACGACCTCTACCGTTACCGCCTCTGCCTGCCAGGACCACTGCTCTAGGCTGCTGCTGACCCTTCTTACCTGTCTGCCTATGTGGGCACTCCATCTTAAAGTGTCCCAGACCACCATAATGGAAGCAATCATGGTCAAGTGTAGGCCTGCTAGCTGATGTCTAAGACATTCCCTGGCCTCTAAGAGCTGAAGACTGAATTCCCTAACGACCACCTGTAGTAGCTGGCAGAGCTGACTGAATAGGACGGGCCGAGTAAGCCTGCTGATTCTGGCCCCTGGAGTATTAACCACCAAAATTTCCCTTATTCCGGGGCTTCTTGGCTAAAGCCTTAGCCTGCCCCGCCTGCCTGACTCCCTCAAGCTTCTTCACATAATCCACCACATCATTAAAGCCTTTCTTGAAGAAGTCATATGCACTGACAGTACCTATAGCTCAGTATTCAACCCTTTCACAAACAACCGGACCCGTTCCACCTCGGAACCCAACATCTGTGTGGAAAAATGAGACAAGGCGTGGAACTTAGCCTCGTAAGCAGAGACTGACATGCCATCCTGCTCTAAGTTCAAGAACTCATCTTTCTTTCAGTCCCTCAAAGTACGGGGTACATACTTCTCTAAAAACAAAGCGTGGAACTGTTCCCAAGTCAGTGAGGGTAGAACAGAAGATCGACCCTCCACATGAGACCTCCACCACTGCTTGGCATCACCCTGCAGCGAAAATGTGACAAACTCAACCCCAAGCTGACGTACAATACCCAACTTGTGCAACCTCTCATAGCAATCCAAGATGAACTCATAGGCATCCTCCTTGTCGGTACCCTGAAAAGTAGGAGATTTCAGCTTGAGAAACTTGGTCAGCATCTCATGCTCATTCCCTGTCATCACTGGGCCTAGCATTGGCCTGAAAAAATCATTTGTGCCTGAAGTTGCATCCATCCTAGGCACTGTAATAACCGCTGGCTGAGTATCCAAGGCCTGATTCACAAAAGCTGCGGGTATGGCTCCAGTACCGACCAACCCACTCAGAATATTCCAAGCATGCTGAAAGGTTTCCGGTGCCATAGTAGGAAGGCCTGCACCCCCAACCAGTGCCGTCTCCGCCCCTTCGTCCTCCACAACAACTTTCACATCTTCAGCAACATGTTCCTGAGGTGGGGGAGGGGTTGGTTCACGCTCTCCAGCACCCGCTTGAGCTTCACCCCTGGTGGGTGTGGCTCTACCTCATCCCCTGCCCCTTTCCCTGCCTCTGCCACGAGCTGTCAGGCCTGCTGTCGGGACCGCTAACCTCGTTCCGTTGTTCCTTGTAGTAACTATCTGAGGACAGAAGAGTGAATGAGGTTAGATACCAATTTGTATCACCAGCTACCAATTGGAATCAAGTTGTAGCACGAAAGAAAGAAGGAAGAGATAGTTTTTCCTAAAGCCCCATAGCCTCTCGAAGAAAAGTACGGATGTATCCGCACTGTTCCACAAGACTCTACTAGACCTGTTTAGTGTGACGTGATCAACAAACCTAGGACTCTGATACCATCTTTGTCATGACCCAGACCATTGTGAGTGGCACCCATCTAACCCCCGGATGAGTGAACCAATAGAGTTCAACCCTTAGCCTAGACTAACAGCTTAAAACCAGCAGCAAAAAGTAAACAAGCAGTTCAAATCAACAAAGAACTATATCATTAAAATTATCCTGCGAAAAATCCCCCTAGAAACTGAAAGTCATCGTACCAAATACTACCAATACTAGAGTACGGGGATGCAACCCCAAAACTTAAAACAGTAAAGAGATAGTCTAAGCCCGAAACAATTGGGCTATAACTTAAAAGATAAGCATCAAGGTGGCTTGGTCGAATGGCTCACCCTTGATATTTTGGAACAGTCCGACCTACAGGTGAGGTTGTGCGTCAACCTCCGAAAGATTTCCTGTACTCACAACAAAAACAAGCAAGTGCAGTATCAGTACACAATCACCGTGTACTGGTAGGATCATCAGCCAGTTTCCAAATAACAGTGTATAAGCAGTACAAAAAATCAAGTAACTAGTATGGAAGATATGCAACCAGTCAACAGACCCTAAACTACAAGTCTCTACCTAGCTTGTTCCCGCATGAAATCCATCTCTTATAACTCTAAACCACCATTATCTACCAATAATTATACCTTTCCATCTAGCCTGGACCCAACCTGGGATCCCCACTAAACAACACCTAAGTGTCAATGAACAACCCAGCCTAATCAAAAACCCACTTAACAATTCTAACCAAAATTCCTCGATCCCTCAAGGACCACCAAAACAAGTATCATATTTCAGTAAAACAGCCCGGTTCACTCACGGAACCAATAACAGTCGATGAAATACAACAATAATAATGCAAAGATGTAGTAAAATAAACCCGTACCAGGGGTGGTATCCGAGCCAACCGTTAGTATTCCGTACCAGGCATGGTACCCGACCCAACCATTTGTTATACCCGTACCAGGCGTGGTACCCGAGCCAACCGAATGTCAATAATCCACAGTCAATAGATGAACAAATAACTTGTAAGACAACAAGCAACACACCGTTCAATTCATAGACTGTAAAACAGGACCCTTAGACATTCTACACAATTCCTCTAAGCAATGTAATTCATACAAGCACTTAAATAAGAGTACAAACATATACCACATTCACAGGAATCATAAGCTATCACCTACCTCGAAATGATCCAAGCTCTACTCAACCCGAACTTTCCCATGTTCTGGATTCCTTTCTCATTCTTGGTCTAAAATAACATACAAGTACATGAAATTAACAAACAAGGCCTACACATTACCTGGATTACACCAAATTCAAGAACCTAGGCCACCCATGATCATTCCACCCTTTTCCCGGGTTTTCCCACTGTTAATTTCTCTAGTTCTATCATTTTTACGGATAAAGAAAATAGAGAATTAAACAAACTATGATCATTATATTTCACTTTTAACAATACCCTAGAATTTTCATGTTTAGAATACCCTTTCTTCCTTGGATTCCACCATTCCTAGGTTATTCCAACCTTCCCCCAAGTTTCCTCCTAGAAATTCTACTGCATAGGAAAAGTAATGCGAAGTTTGGGGAGTAGAAACCTTACCTTAGGGAGGAAAAAACGATAAAGAACGGAGGAAAAATGCTTGAAATTGCCCTAGTTCTTCGCCCAAACGAATTGTAGAAACCGAACTATTTTCGGGAAGTTTATGCATTAAAAACCCATCAGCCCGCTATGGAGGTTCCCGCTGCGCAATAACGGTCCCTCTATAGCGGACGACTTCCACTATAGCGGTCTTAAGCGGCGTTGACCGCCTTTACCACCGCTATAGCGGAGGTCGCTACGATGGAGTTGTTGCACTCGTCATGGATAGAATGTTCGAAAATCTCCAAAATATGCTCATTTTACAACACACTTGCTTCCCCCGATGATCCGAAACAACCCTTTCACATCAAACACGATTCTGAGAGTTTCACTTACCCAAATTTGATTCTGAAAAGTCCCCCGGACTCCTTTATGTCTTGGCTACGTGGAAAAGTAGCTCAAAATAAAACACCTAACCCAATCCTTACCCGAATTTCCCTAGGCTCCACCTTGCTCCAAATCTGGCCGAGGCTAGCCTAGCCCAGAATTTCAAACTCCCAAACCCGAAGTTTTCTAACTCTAGAACTTGGCATGATTGAACTACCCGTAACGACGACCCGGTCGTTACAGCTCATCTCCGGGATGATAGTATGGAATCCCCATCTATTGAGTCAGTTCCGATTGTTTCAGAGTTCTAGGAGGTGTTTCTGACGGATTTGCCTGGTATGCCTCTGGACAGGGACATTGATTTTTATATTGACTCAGAGCCGAGCACTCACCCAATTTTCATTCATCCTTATCGCATGACTCCGGCAGAGTTAAGGGAACTTAAGACTCAGTTTCAAAAACTCTTAGATAAGGGTTTTATCTGTCACGACCTAACCTACCAGGCCGTGCGGGCGCCTCTATGCACCTAGATAGGCGAACCCTTACCACCCGTCAAATAGGTAAAATGTGGAAAAACTCAAGTAAAATCATAAACCTTCATTTTTGATACATGAAAACCTTACAACATTTTATTCAGGAAAACTCCTTTATGAAGAAAATACAATACAACTATTTTACAACTTTAAAACACCTTCCCTAGGACCTAGTCTAAACAGGTACAAGCGCTACTACAGGATTTATGCAGAAAATGTAAAAGAGACATAACTTTCATCATGGAATCGAAGGACAGAAGCTGCTGGAGATCACCATCGTCATGTACCTATGAAATATCACCAACCATTCAACCAGACTATACCAAAAAGGTATAGCAAGAGTAGAGTCAGTACAACCACATATACTGGTAGGCATCATCGGTCGACCCGAATCTGCACGTACCATCATATAGGAAAATAGGGGAAAGCATGAACATAAACAATATAGTTCCATCCTTCACCATTCACTTTTTCCAGGCCCAATCTTAACCGATCGTCTACTCACACCCTTACCTTAACCCTTTCTATTCCTTCCGCTGCCAACTCCCTCACCCTCAAGACTTCCGAGTCACTCTAAGCTTAGACTTCCCAAGTCACACTAGCCTTAGACTTCCCAAGTCACACTAACCTTAGACTTCCCAAGTCACACTAACCTTAGACTTCCCAAGTCACACTAACTTTAAACCCGACTACTAAATCCAGCCTTGACCGCCTCTCCATTATCCTAGTCAAATCCCTTATGACTATGCATCCAGAAATGACCCCATCCTTGCCAATCCAGACCCACTACCCTCATGGTACTACTCAAGAGTATCTGAGCCCCACTAGGGTCCCTAGACAATTCCCTAATGTGACCATACTAGCTAGTAGTACGGCACCTGACTCTCAGTCATTCCCCTAGCTTACTAGTCACCTGTGATCCACTCTTATAACCATGGTCAACAATCCACAATAAAAATATTTATACTGCGTTATATATTTCGGACCCACTCTGGATCTCCTCTATACAACACCTAAGTGTTAGACATACAACTCGATCTACACCAAGACCAAACTCATAAAGCAATGTAACAACCCAGCCTCTCAAGGACCAAAAATACACAACCACAATTCATAACCATAACCCGGTCCACTCAGGGAACCATTAATAAAGATGCAACAATACAATAAAGTAAACCCGTACCAGGCGTGGTACCCTAGCCAATCATTAGTGTTATCCCATACCAGGCATGGTACCTGAGCCAACCATTAGTATTATGCCGTACCAAGCGTGGTACCCAAGCCAACCATTAGTAGATCCCATACCAGGCGTGTTACCCAAGCCAACCGAATGTCACATAAATCCACAGTCACAAATAATGAACAATCAACACTTATAGACCAACAAGCAATGACACTTAGTTCATTTCACAAGACTGAAAAACAGGACTTTTGGACATTCCTAAATCATTCCCTAAGCAATGTAAATCATACAAATACTTAGACATGAGTCACAAACATACAATGCATACAGGAACAATAACCATCACCTACCCTTTTTTCCAGGTGTGTAATCAATTCCTAACCCGTTTGAAGACCAAATCCCGTTTCCCCTTTTTATAACATATCTTAATAACTACATTGATTACGAACCTTCCCAAAGTTAGTTACAATATGGGCAAGCCACCCCTTAACCTTGGTGATTTAACCACTCCTTATTATTCTACTCATATGCCTGAACCTTATTTAGAAATTTCGCTATTTTCGTTACCCAATTAGTTACCCCAAACATTTCCCGGTTCCCCGAACCTTTCTGATATCCTTGTCTGGAATCCTATCATTCTTCCCATATCAAGACAACATGTACAACTAACAATTATATGTTAGCAACTCACAATCTCAACCAACCAATTCCTAGGCCACACATAACCAATACTGAATCTGCCAGACTCCGTGCTCGGAGGCCTACTCATGGATTCTCCTCTTCAACTACACAATAGTACAAATGTAAACAGGTCTATCTACTGAAGTGAAAACCTAGCCTACCTGGACGCCAAGCAGCTGCTAGGATGCGTATCTGGCTCTGTGAAGGCGTTCCTGACTGAGTAATGGCTTTGGAATCCGCTTTTCTGCATCCCTTCATCCATAATTCCTCCTCCCCATGGTTCTAAAGTCTTGGAGCAGCATAAGAGGGTTTTTGGAGAAACCCTCATATATTTCCCAACCGAGGAGGAGAAATCTTTTATTAAAATCCCATTTTGAGGCTCCTGCCTCCCGTCATTCTGTTATAGCGGATGTCCTTCTGCCTTAGCGGTTCCTCTATAGTGATAAAATATTGCTATGGCAGAGTGACGTCAGTCCGGATGATTTTCAAAAATCTAAAATTTTCCATCACATCACCCCACTTAATACCAAAAATATTTTGATTCATTTTAGAAATTTCATGACGTCATGGTTTCTGAAATAATGACGAATCT